>JAAAKB020000029.1:0-36739 GCA_010014835.2 Apostichopus leukothele
CAGTGTCAGTAGCATTTCTAGTTTTACCAGCCGTTCAACCAGTGTGAAAGGTACGTCCTTGCGAATCAACTTAGTATAGTCAAGTTGATTTTTTTCATGGTATGGGACATGCATTTCGTGACAAGGGATTTTGTTAAAACATAACATCAATTTTCACCCGTTTCTTTCAGTATCTTTCCAAGCCACATTGACTAGTGGGCCTAAAGTTAATGGAGAGGCCTAGTCTAGGCCCTAAGCTTAAAGTTAGGCCCTATGCAACTTTCAATGGGTGAAACTCTAATCACAAGAGTCATAAACAAGAAAGGGTTTAACTGGTTTAGAGGTGAGAGCCAGAGGCTTTCGCAAAGTTGACAGGAAACACAGATCTAGGCCTATGGTAAAACAAAGCTTAGGAAGGTGAAGATTTGCAACAGGTTTGGGTTGTGCCAAAGACTTCCAGTTGAACAATCTTGTATGAGTCATTTAGAGCTTGGCCTATACAGATTTCAATTTGGGAAGTTGAGTTACTGCCTAATGGAGCAGACAGTCAACAGAAATCTATGAAAATATAAATGTATGAAATTTTATCTACTGCCTGTCATTGAGTATCATTTGGCACATCAAGTTTTTAAGTGCCACCTATTTGTATTATAAGTTAATTGTTGTTCAGTAATATGAACTACAGAGAATATAGCTGCACTGTGCTTTTATCCATAGATCTGCATCTTGCCATCATTTGTTCTGAGAAGGAACTTTTTTAAATGGGTTCGTTATTTCTAAATAGTTTACAGTACTGCTTATTCAGATGTTTGCATATATGAGCAAAACTGCCCATTATTAGTATAAATTATTCAAATTGATAACTTGGTTTGATTTACAGTAGTGTGCTGAGTTTGCTGGCCAGCTGAAGTCTCGATTTCTGGGGACGTGCCTTGGATTTTGTGTAGCTGATCAAAGGTTTCCCCAGAATTACCCCCAGGATTGGCCCCAACTTCATACACTGTCCCCATGTATCAAAATACCCCGACTAATTTAAATTTACTTGGCTTATCTTGCATAGAAACCACTTCAAAGTTAAAGCTGTGATTGTTTACAAAGCTACAGACATAAAGTTTATTCACAATCACAGATTACGGTCTAACAGATCACTGAATAATTTGACACTCTGCAGTAATGCAAATTACTGATGAAAACTAACTATTTTCTGTTATCAAATTTTGCAATAAAAATTCCACCACTTCCCTAAACATGAAATGAATGTGCGGTATTACCCCTTGCATGATTTTAACATATTAGGGGGTCAACATCAATAAAATGTCCTGTATGTTCGGAAAAAAATGTGGTTACCTTAGTGTTGAGGAATTACAACTTGTCAAATTCTTTATGTCTAACGGTAACATGTCATGCATTAAATGCAGTTACATGGAATTTATTTTTTATTATAGGATGTCTTCAACAGCTGTGCATTGATCTGTGGTTTTCAGAAGGTCAAGTTTCAAATGATTGAATCATAAAACTGTCAAAACTTTATATGAACAATTCATCTTAGAGTATAAATGTGAAATATCTATGAAAAACTTGATCAAGTTAGCTGTACCTGTAACCTGCTGCTTCAAAATACTGATAATCAGGACATTTAGTGGAATGATGATTTGTTCTATCTCCATATTGTGTATCTAAGGTTTACACATTTCGATGTAAAAGTGCATCTAAACTGTAAATGATTAATTTATGAAGGTACTTTGTAGCCATCTGTTTCAGGTTTCACAACCTTATACAACTTCACCTACAGCTACCACAATAAATGTTCAAGAGAATGCAATTAAAGTTGTTAAAATAGTAGGTCTCATAAAATTTTACAATCTTTCAGTATATGATGTGAGAATAATTGCACTCAAACTTTTATACTTTACTACCTGGTCCAATTTGAAGGGCAGCTAAAAATATCATCCCCTAAAAGAATGAGTTTAGGCAGAGTGATATCTTATATGTCACAGGCCAAGAAAACTTCCAACATTTGGGTTACAGTAGCTTAGTATGTGTTATAGCTGTTCCAGTTTTCAAGATATTCAGCTTTTAAATGCTATGTGTAGTCTGGAATTCTGACAATGGTCCTTGAAAGTTAAATTGTAGATTATATCAGCTCTTCAGATGACATATCAACAAAGTGTTATAATTTTCGACCTACTTGTTTGCAGCTCTTAACCCTTGTTTTTCCATTCTGTAGTTGGTGTGCGTGACTTTGGTCAAAGTTCAGTAGTTTAAGGTACTGTTATTTGTAGTAATCACTAATCAGATTGAAAATACCTTTTAACACCAAATAAAAATTTTAGTTACCTGACAATAAGAGTGGTCTGTATGCTTAGTTGATTGATATGAACTATTTCATGCAATCTGCTATCAAAACAATTTGTGAACAATTCTCTGCAATATGGTTGTGGACTGAGTAGTTTATTTAGATGCACTCAACAATTTAACTGTATTAGCCAAAAGTCTATCTATCTATCTGTCTGCCAAAAGTCTATCTGAACTATAGAAATTTGGTAACGGGGCGAGTCCAAGCTATTCTATCCCATTAAGTCAAGTTTTAGTTTTCATTGAAATAGTGAGTACATGGTATCATTTCAAGTTGAATTTTAATGGAAGTTTTCAATTTTTATTTTTGGTTTTGAAAATTGTCCATATTCCATTAATTATAGGTTGCTATTTTACTGTATGTTAATTCATCCCCAATTTGCATAATTAAAATATCTGTGTGACGTACGGGACATTTGAAAATTGATCTAACAGCCAGCGGCATGAATCAATTGAATAATGTTATTGGAGAACTTGTACACCCTTTCTTCCAGTAATGTTTGAAAAAAAAGTGTACTTTTGTGAATTAATTAGTTATGCTAATTAGGTTGATCCCAAAAACCATTGTCCGGTATCTCATAATTTCAGTTTATTTTTTAGGTTTTAATAGGGACAAACAATGTTTTTTTTTATATTCTGTAAAGTTCTAATGTATGCTGTTACTCAACATAACCTCCCAATTTTTTTTTTTTTAATTATGCTTAGTAGCTTACTACAAATTATATAATCAAATTTAAAGATGTGAAGTACTGTACAGGACAAAATGTGACAAATACTATTCAATTGACAGGTGCTTCAATGGTGATTTCTGGTGGAAACACTTTCCTTTTCTGGTTGTAGTGTCATGCATTAAATGGATACTTCAACTGTGTTGTTCACTGTTTAAACTGATTTTGTGTATGGACTGTACTGCATAGAATCTGATAAAGTCTTTGCAAGCCTGAAAGCCAAGGTCAACATCATAAGGAATTTAAAGTATTGATTGATTACCAATCTAGATGGTGGATAAACCATCCAGAAACCAAATTGTAGGTGGCAGTAATGCTCCCATCTCAGCATCTAAATCCGAGCAACATTGACAGTAAATGAGGAAGGTTTCAAGGCTGTTCAATCCAGATTTTAATACTAAATATGGTAAACTAATACCACTGCTAACTCTGCACCATAGTTGACTATAGGACAGTAGCTATGTAGTTAAGATGATTGGAAAATGTTTCTATCTCATTTTTGTTAGCTCTGTAAAGGAACACTTTTTATAGGATTAGTTATTATCAGTGTTGTTGATGTTTCTTGCACCAGTATTTAAACTCCCCTTTGTGTAGAAGATCTAGGCCTATCACTAATACTATTTGTGTTCTATTTCATTACTGCCAAAGTGATGGAAGATGATACCAATTAAGCATGGGGGAGGGGGTTGTATTCAGTAACAATGCAATCTGATCAAATTTGATGTAAATAATTAGTCTTACACTTGACGACCTCCAAAGCTAATTTGGTTTTCCGAACAGAAATTTGGTGACCTCATACCACCGGATGATCATAAATTTTTACCCAGCTACAGTAGGTCTAGAATTTCATTACACTATTTAAGTAGGTAGTTTCTAGATTTACAGTATTAAAGTTGCCCATTATTATGAAGCGATTCACAAAGCTCTGGATAAAGTTCACTCGATTTAAAATATCACAGCCTCACAGGACAAGCTGTCAAAATTGGAGTAATGTATGGAAAATTTCCTTTAACTTTTTCCCATGATATCACCTTTTAATGATCAATTCTTCAGAAAGTGATAGTTGATTGAATTGCCCTTAAACCTGTATTGAGAAAAGAAACCAAATATTGAATAAAGCACGTAAGTTAGAAATGTAAAACCTGAAAATGACCGATACAGGAAGGAAGGATATGAGATAGACGTTATTAGAGCTCAGCTAAGGAAACATAGTGGACAATTTGAAACTATGTTAATGCTAACGATATATGAGTCAGAGTTCAGAACCAAATATGACTGGTCATGAAATATAATATATATACAGCAAGATTGGCAAGTATTTTAATTAGTAGATCAATTTTGTAGTTCAAAGTGATTAAAAGTAACTTCACACTCCACATCAATTTGTGGGCTAATTTATGTTGATTGAAAGCAAATTGTTTTACTTAAATTCAGAATGTGATTGGTACATACATGATACATCCATTGATTCCTTTCAATATATATCTTTGTCAATTATCCTTCTAGATTATCCAAAACCCGGTAACTTCATTTTAAGAATGAAGATGTGATCATGGAGAAGAGAGGAACACAAGATATCTAAAGCGACCGGTTCTGCGTCGGTTGTGAAGACAACTGCTCAAATCTGAAAGGGCAAAATGAGTATATTTGAGTATCGTTTTTGAAACGAATTAATGCACAACTTGAGCGTCCAGGATGGCTCATGTACGAGGACAACAACCGCAGAGGCTGAGCTCTGGAAGGGTAAGACGAGTCAACATGGAACCTGGATTTCAAACTAGAGGCAGATACTCCAAAAAGAGGAAAAAAACAGTTCTGGTTTTAGGTGTGGCCCAAATGATCCTGGGATTAGTTATAATAGGAGTCAGTTTCTCTGTGTTTGCTCTGACGTCAGCCAGCCGGATTCGTCATGCTAGTCCTTGCTGGGCAGGGTTTGCGGTAAGTTTAAGGCTGGGTGGGGTTTGCGGTAAGTTTAAGGCTGGGTGGAGTTTGCGTTAAGTTTAAGGCTTTTAAGATGATTTGGGTGTGTAGCTCTGTGAAACACTGTCTGGCTTAGTTTGTCTGCAAGATATAATTTTAGTCTGACATTGACGTTTGTCACAGGGTAGTCACTTAAAGGTTTTCAAAGAAAATATAGTTACTGTACTGCTTCCGTTAGACTAGTTAGGAAGTTCGGCTCGGGTAATTGATGTGCAACATCACTAGGTGGTCCGAACTTTGTTACATTATTAATGTTAAGCTGGAAATGATGTTAGCTTACATGAAAGAGTATCCATATAGATAACAATACCTGACAATGTGGATGTATTGGTTTCATAATTGAGCTTGATTGCTGACACTTATAGCCTCACATTCTCAAAAGGAGTCATTAATTACTGTGCACTCTGACATGCTATCATTATCAAGAGTTATCCTACTCTCTGGTCAAAAGGGTACATGAATGGCAATTGTCATTTTTACAACCATGTTCTTTTTCTTTTCATGTGAAAATCATTTCTTTTGTACAAATAACACATTTAATGGAATGTTCTACATGAATGACCTGGTCTCATACATGAGCTTCTGTAGCTAAATACTTATGTACAATGGCTAGTTCTATTACCAAGGTATATAAAATAACACTATGTGGTGAAAGTGAAACATACTGTAGTGTCTGGTGTCAACTTGATCAAGATTGAAAACATTAGTAATGTTTGTCACTTTGCAGGAAGTAACTCATAAGGGAGTTGATGAGTCAAAGGGAAATACATATTTATTTAAAAGACACATTTTGTCAGATTAACCTTGCTCTTAAAGTGTCTCTGTTCAGAAGAGTAGATTCTATTACAAGATGGCTCTTGCAGTTTCAAGGAAGCTTAATTTGCCTTCCCTGAACTTGTCAAATCTAATTTGTGTAGCTCTGAATTTTAGTCGGGAGGTAATTACAGCCAGGGAGAGCATCAGCTACCGCTCTAGCTACTGTATCCTTACATAAACAATAGAATCGTACCTCTAGATATTACCACAAGTAGGAGAGTGCATTTAGGTAAATTAGTATGGCAGTGCTTCCAATGCTGGCCAGCATCAAATGGATTGAGAATATATAAGTGTAACCATGCGATTCTTAGATTGGCAAGAATCATAGAGATGAGCAGATTGTAGGTAGATTAGAGAACACCTGATTGGCTCATCTTTAATTTCCATGTCAGGCCTTATCAGGAAATTGATGATGACTGTATTCTCCTGAGTCACAGCACCGACAAAATGCTCACAAATATGATGACGGTATCAAAAGTAGATGTTTTTGATCTACAAATAAATGATACATGAAGACTACTTAAACTCCACTCTTATCTGACTCCAATCTACATTCCAAGCTACCTTATCCTACTGTACAGGACGGAAACGGTTTAGCGCTGAAACCCCCTATATTGGGCAGTTACTCGATTCCTAGAGTGGCGCTATATAAATTTACATTGTTATTATTATTATATTGCACTGGCGGGAACCCCCCATATCCACATTCTCCTCCTTCCAAACCCACCTTTCAAAAGACAACAGTCCATATACACTGCCTGTAACTGTGTAGTGTATATTGCATGTTTACATTCCATACACTGCCTGTAACTGTGTAGTGAATATAATTGCATGTAATACAATTATATACACTGCCTGTAACTGTGTAGTGTATATTGCATGTTTACATTCCATACACTGCCTGTAACTGTGTAGTGTATATTGCATGTTTACATTTCATACACTGCCCACAAGTGCCCAGTAACTGTGTAGTGTATGTTTACATTCCATACACTGCCCAGTAACTGTAGCCATACAAATATCAGCAAGTGTTATTTTGTGAGCCTTTAACATTTTACACTATTAGGGTTAGTTTATTTGTTTCACTGATTTCTGATCCTCTGTTTGTTAAGTTCTTAACTTCCTCAGTCTGATCATCTGATGTAAGGTACAGTTGCTGGACACCTTTGCAAGTTCTTAGTCTACTACATTATTGGCAAAGGCTTCCCAGTCAATACATGTATATCACCAACTGAAACTGCAAATGTTGCCTTTATTTGTCCATGGTTTAATTCCCCAGTTGACACTTTCTGCATTTATATTAATACAGTATTCCTGTGCATTCTTTATTACATTCCCCTTTGTCCAGTATCATCAGTGTGGTTTATTGATATTCTTTCCAGACTGGAGAATGTTTGACATGTTTTCTGCTTGAATATGATATCCAGTCCAATCCTTTGTGTCTCATATTGAACTACTACAATGTCAGGCAGCTGGTTGTGTTTGGTACTATTGTCACTAACATGACACATACACCCTCACCTGCTGCTGTATACAGTACTAGATGATCCTCTCACTTACACTCAACGATGCATTATTCTTGTTGTATGATCAGTGTGGAGTAATACATACCCCATTAGTTTTCTCTATTCCACAATGGTTCAGTTAGCTAGGCCTACTACATTACATCTGCTATGAAGTGTCTAAGACACTGTGCGATTAAAGTATTGATGTTTGGTTTCAGAAGAGTTTCAAGTTAACACTGATCATGGAGGAGTCATCTAAATGGCAGTCTTTCTGCCTCTCCCATTAAAACAGAATCAGTGTGTTGATAGACATTTACCATAGTGTTGAACTTAAAAGCAGTTAACTGGCAGTGTTGAATGAGTGTATATAACGTGAATGGCAGGAAGCATAATGCTGCAAATGAAACCAGCTGCGTTCAAGTAGCATTTTCTGTTTATTTTTGGTAATGTTGCAATTACTAATTCATACTAACCTCTGCTCAGTTACAACAAAGTTCTTTCATTACCTTGACTTATGTTAAGTGTTGTTTCATGAAGAATTTCTTTTGAAAAACTGATTTTAACCTTTGAGTCACACTAAAATGCACAAGTATCAGAGCCAAATGTTTATGATAAAATATTTTAGCATTAGTTATTTAATAATTCATATTTACTTCATGAAAATATATTTATGAAGGAAGGTATCTTATTTTAGTAGGTTTCATGAAATTGGGGACAAACTTTGAGCAAACATCATCTTTAGTATCAGTTCGTGCCTGTCCTGGTCAACATTGCAAATGGCCATGTTTGTCATCCATCCCATTCTATATATAGATCAGTGCAGTCTTAATATTGGATAAGGACCCTCGTAATGTGTCATTTCCCTTATCAAGAATAGAAACAATTGGCTTGATGATGGCTATGCAGCGGATGGATTCGTTGGTCTCTCATCTCTGTTCTTCCTCTGTAAATTACTAACTGATCATGACAAATGATGTTTGATGAGCTATTGGAAGGCACATCATGAATGTGACTAAACAAATTAGTTATAAACAATTAACAACATTTTAACATGAATTGGATGTGATTCACCGTTATGGGTCATGTAAATTAAAGTGTTCAGCTAAAGCATTTGAAAGTGGGACAGTAAGAGGTTAACAAATAACAAGTCAGTTAGTCAATCAGTGATGATAACTACTAAAGTTAACAATGATTCACATAGAATGATGGTATTATTATAGCACTTAGCTAGACATGGATCCAAAGGTGGGGTGTGAAGGGGGTTTGGGTAGGACCACCAGATATTCCCTACAGGAGGATCCACCCCTAAATACTGCACATTGGACATAGCTACATAACAACATTACCCTGTTACTCTGTTGCTAGTTTATCAAGTAATGATATCATGTTGTTTCAATGTGTTTGCACATCGACAGACACATCCAACTTACTGAATAGCATTCTGAAAGAAACTTGGTGTATCTTGGGACCCTCATCACAATGTTGGGTAACACATAGTTGTTTGCCTGTTTTGAAAAGTATTAGCAATAGAGTGTAGTAACTGCATGAAAATTGCTGAATGATCAAAGTGGACAAGTTTCTGTAAGTAGACCACTTCATTGAGTCAATATTTTAACATAATTGATATTGAATGTGTTACAGTGTGTGTGTTGAATTCATTGCACGCTGCTATCATGGCTTTATAACCACAAGATTGCTGGTGTGTGATGACTCATATGGTCAACAAGATCCTTGGTCAGATGGTTGAAGGTTCTTTTTACTCAACTTGCAGAGTAATTAGGTTTAGTTCAAGGAATCCTGGCTTCCATGGAGTATTAAATTGGTGATTGCCTTGAGCTGACAGTCTAAACGAGATCCAGGAAGCTAACACTCAATGCACTGTTGCTCTTCCTTTGCTGAAAGATGAAAGCAAATTTGATCACAATAAATTGAAAGTTCCTGATTAAGGATAAACTAGAGTAAAGGAATACCGTAATCAATGTACGTGTTTCAGCACCTGCCAAGTAAGGCTTTTATTGAGCTGTAAAACTAAACAAAATGGTGGCCTTGCACCCTACAACATGTGTAATTTGTTTGATCCTGGGTTAACGACAGGAATTGGCTTTCAGTTAATCAATGTGCAGAAAATGTAAATTATTTAATCACTAAATCCGGTCAATGTTTGCACCAGGTAAATATTTTATACTTAGTTGCCTGGCCATCAAAGTCCCATAGTGACCCAGTCCCACCATTTCTGCCAATGTCGGAAAATATGTGTGCACAAGCAATGCAAGGCAATCCTTACTGAACTGTAGATTGTCCCAACCAGACCATCCCGCACAGTGCGTGTATCATGGTAGTTGAATAGTACTCCAGAACATGTGATGCTTGTTGTTGCACATTTGAGGTATTGAAAGTAAATTCCATGTTATTTGTGCTTTCTGTGTAGATAAGATCTGTATGTTGGTTTGTATGTGAACTTTGAATGTACATAGTCACTTGTTATTGTTAAGCATCTTCCTTTATACATTCAAGGTACATTTGAATGCTCAGTATGAAGCACACACACCTTGTCACCAGATTTGTTTCATCTCCTTGCTGGAAGCAAAGGAACTTAGCAGTCAGATAACTCAAACAATGGAGTGATGGATATTTGTCATACTTGCTATGTAGATGTACATATTATAAGAGAAAAGGTGTGCCCTATAGTTTTTGGTGTTGATCTTATGAAAATTAATGAGGTTATGGGATCATTAAATCTTTACATTGCAATAACTCTGTAACCTGAAGTTGGATTGTTGCCAAACTTGGTGTACAGTTGTTGGTAAATAGCTGGTACATGTAAGCTTAACTTTTTTGGGACAATCTGGGCCCCCAAAAATTTTGAACCCCAGTGTTTTGGCTGGGTGGGCCCTAATGTTATTTCCACCCAAATGCAATTTGAGACACATTCTTTGGGCCAGGCTAACCCTAACCCGTATTGAACCCTGGGATTTTGCGCTATATAAGCACCGTTGTAATAATAATAATAACTCTGCATCTGGGTCGAATAAAATTCAGATCTGAGTACCATATTAAAGAGCATAGAACTTGTAAACACTGGTGTGTTTAAAACTGATTGTATGGAGCAGTTGTGTCTCACTAACAAACAGCATATATACTGCAGAAACATGACAGCCTGGGTATTTAGTTGTAGACTAGATTCTGGGAAGTAAAATCATTTCAGAGTGTATAATACTTAGAAGACAGTGTTCTTTGGTCAAACATTCAGTTCTTTCCAATTAACTTTATATTGTACCCACACATTTTGATCTTTTCAAGGTTAAATTGCATTTATCTGCAAATTATATTAAAATGCTAAATTTCCTTAAGCATTGTCATCTCATTGGAGTTACAAAAATAAATAAATTATGTGTTTAGTACTGTTGAATATTCAGCAGATGGTCTTGCCATGAAGACTGCTTCATGGAAATGTTGGTTGAATCAGGGATAGGACTGGTGAACTAACCATTTTCATGTTTCGGTTGTATTTTATGTTGGATCGCAACTTTGGATGATTCTAACCAAGCTATATACATGTCACTGAATGCCCAATAATCTAAATAAAGGATCACATTTACTTTGTGTACTTGCTTACCTGTCTCCTCACAATGTTAGCACTTTCACTACCATGTCTAGATTGAACTGGTAACCTTTTAAGTTTTAACACTGTGCACCCTCTTATAACTGGTCATTTTGGGCATATTTCGTTTGTTTTCATATACTGTATATTTGTTTATAGAAATTTGCCAAATCTTGATTGTCAAGTTTGGAACTGTATATAAGACAAAACAAATGGTTTGGTTTACTATAATCTTAATGTAACTTCTTCAGTCAATGCAACATAGCATTTGTAGTTGTTAACTTGTACCATATTGAAACCCAGTCAAAGCATGTGTGCCAGTACATGCATGCATCTGTACTAGTATATGTATGCATCAGTACTAGTACATGCATACATCTGTACTTATATGTATGCATGTGTACTAGATGTATGCATTCATCTGTACTAGTATATGTATGCATGTGTACTAGTACATGCATTCATCTGTACTAGTATATGAAAGCATGTGTACTACTGTAGTACATGCATGCATCTGTACTAGTATATGTATGCATGTGTACTAGTACATGCATGCATCTGTACTAGTATATGTATGCATGTGTACTAGTACATGCGCGCATCTGTACTAGTATATGTATGCATCAGTACTAGTACATGCATACATATCTGTAAATTATGCAAAGGACCGGTGAGCACTGTCTCTATGAACAAACTTACATGCATGTTGACTTGTTGAAAGAGAAACTAAGTTGCTCATTCTTTGCATACAGTCTTAGTCCTGCAGAAAACAGTATTTCATCAAATAATTATATAGTATCTCTATTAAAACTCAAAACTTAAAGTGATGATTTAGGCCATGATGATCTCGGGATTGGTTTGTGTATGTAGGCTATATAATGTGGCTTTACTAACATTGTAATGTATTCACACTCTTTGTTCATATTATCTACTTTGAGAGGATCTACCATGCCACAGTCCTTTGTTGAAGGCATCTTAAAAACTGTTTAGCTTTGACTGTCCGTAGCAGAAGAGTGAAAACAGTCACTTCTCATAACCACAACTTTGCACGCACATCTCATCCGTGTAAGATATTCTGTAAAGAATGTGTGTATACCAGCGTACGTCACACCTTGGGTTGAATAGTATTGTGTCTTGAGGTGTTCAAGGTTAAATTTAAGGCTATATCAAGCCAGATATAGAGTGGTCACTCAACCAAGACTGAAAGGCAGAACAAATTCATGACAAGTTTTACAGCAGTTGATATCGATCTGCAGCTGACTGTACCAATTATTGGCTCACCAACTGCTGTATCATCTTATATTGAAGCATGAGTTGGCTTTTTTGTACCATATTTCTGAATGATTAAGGATCTAGTGCTTGTCATTAGTGTGGTTAAAGTACTCCCATGAATGTATGCATATGATCGTTAACAATAACTTGGAGTAAAAGCTTTAGTTTTAGATCACATCCTGTTTAATACTATTATGATATCTACATTTAAATAGAAGTTTGTGCAATGTGGTTCACTTTCTTTCCACCATGTTATCTGAATCAACCACATTATAAACTACAGTCAACAATTTCCTTTCAAATGAAACTATTGAATGTATTTTCACATTCCTGATTCTTCAGTTTAATCTGCCACGTAAACTACTTGAAAATTACATCAATAGGTTGACAGTTACACAGCATTGTATGAACATGTCTGTATGCTGTAGTAAGCGAGAGCTTGACGATGAGAATATATGGAGAGCTCTGTTAATAACCTTTCAGTTGATAGTACTAGTAAACCATCACAATTGTTCTTCTTAATTCTTGTTTTTCAGCCTGAGGTATATTTAGCATTGAGCCATGCAAGTCTTTCCAGGCAGGCTTCCGACCTTGACTTTTTTTGTTTCACATTATAAATTTTCAATAGCACTGTACTGCATGCTTTCAGTTGGTACAGCTGCAGTTAAGATAACACACAATAGAGACCACTGGTACATGAAACATGCGTGGTATGTACAATCAATGTCGTAAGATATAAATATAGCCAGCATAGTAATTGATGAACCCTTAGAAACATTGTGCTGTCTTGTGAAATGACTTTTCATTTTGGCATGGCTTTGAGTATTAGTACCAGTTGTGTACTACATATATGAGTAGAATTTGATTTGAAGAGTTGGAACTTGGAAACATAGATGATTACCATAGAAGAAGTGTTACAATAAGTGTCCTGTATACATAGATATGTTTGTTTGCGAAACATTCCTGTGTCCGTTGACTTGTTTATAACCCAAACTTTAATTTGCTCATTCTTTACATGTATAAGGGTTAATTCCTGTGGACATGAAGTACCTGATATTAATGTGATTGTAGGCCCCTGTCAACACTGAAAAGGAAGACTAAAGGCATGTTGTGTCATAATGTTGTCTTGAGATTCTAACCACCAGTTCATGTTCAATCATTTTCAAACAAACATTTCACCCCTACGCAGCATCACAATGCACAGGTATTGTCCCCGGGAGCATCTTGCACCTGTTCCCAGTAAAGAAACAATTTATCTGTCTTCAGTGGCTTGTGTGTTGCATCTTGATGATTGCTTTTCAAGCAATATTCCCAGAAGGCTATAGGTGTTTCCTGTGTAATGTTACATGCTGATTCATGGTACAGTAGGAGTCTTACTTGACATTGGCTGTATTTATAGGGTTGATGTCATTGTAATAGCCAACACATAATAAAGTGATGTGACACATTTGTATATATCTCTCAGATGGTATCCCTTAAGTATATATGGTATCCCCAGTGGATGATCCCAGCCAATAATGGTGCACATGGTCATATATATTGATTGATTCCAATTACAATCAAATAGAAGTCAAGTGATCTTGAAAATTGGAAAGGTTCTAGGTCAGATTTGTTATAAAATGTGGTTAATTTTGGAAGAGAAAATTTTTGTTATGTATACTTGGATGTTCTGTGCACTTGTCTCTCTCTGAGTCGTAACTCTTCTTGTCATAAGTTGTAACTCTGCTATTGTTTGGTCTTAACTTCTATTTACGGTCCAGCTTTATAAATTGAAGCAATTGCTCACTCTGTCAGTAGATGTGCACTCCATCAATCACATCCTCTTCTCAATCTGTTGGAGGGGAACTAGGCTTCAATAACTGTCAAGGGTCATTTTCAGACTTTGCGAGTATATCTGGAGGTGGCTTTCTCTGTTTTTCCTTTCTTATGGATCAAGTTGAAATTGCATTCCTTGTCATTTTGATCAACTTGTGAAGATAACAAATTTATTGGGGAATGAATAATAGTGAAAGGGTAATTTTATACTGACTTTGCATAATACTATGTTAATTTATTCAGCTTTCATTGATAATTCACTTTTATATTGACTTTGTAGAGAATAAAATGTTGCAAGAGGTTAATATGTTTGATTAATTTATCTGCAAATCTGGCGATTCTTACATCTTTTCTATAAACCGACTAAGTTCCAACATTTATAAACCCCTGGCTTCACTGCCTGTGACTTGTACTGACAATTCTAGTCGTTAACCAATTGTTGTTTACATCATGGTAATTTACACTCCCTTTGTTTTGAGTGTTAGTTGTGGTGACAAGAATTTAATGGGACAGGATCTGTTTGTCATCAGAATGTGGTCAGTTTTGATGGTGGTGGTCTACCTACTGTATGGTCTCTTATATCCTTCCTGTGTGTTGGTTACTGTATTCACTATCAGCACAGTAGAAACTGTACAGATTACATACTCACCAGCACTGGTTTGTGCAAGAACAGAGACTTATCTGATGAAATCAGTCGTGAAAGAAGAAGACATTGAGTACCCATTGAAGTAGGGATACAGTAGCCTGCTTAAAAAGTTGCTACATCTTTGAGGATATTACTATAGAAGGTTCAGTAGTCATTCTATCTCAGAATAGTTGAAAATGTAAGCACATAAACACTCCTCAACTGTTTATTTTGGCCCCAAGTGCCTCTGTAACACACTCTTTGTCTTATAATGAATGTTGCATATTAATTCTGTGGTTTATTGTTTCTGCTGCCCACAGAAAGTGAAAATGAGCTTTATAAGGGAGTGAACAACTTCCTGGTTGACACTACCAGCAGCAACAATTTCCATTTTAAGTTTACAACAAACCATTATTAGTTTAGACTGGAAATCTACCCTTGTGTAGTACTGTAACACTGTACATGTACAGTATGTATGTAGTTAGTGTACAGCTATGTGTAAGTCCAGCATACAGAAGTATACCACTAACTGTTGGCCAGTCTCAGACATTCTGTCTGGACCATATGATATCATCAGAGTGTTTTGCTGTGAATTCAGTGAAATGAAGAGTTACAAAGGGAGATGGTTATGGGACAGCAGGTGTATGGTCAATATAAAGACTACTTCACATCAAGTGATGTAACACCAAGCATAAAATGAATGATACAATAGCTAGTGTGTGACTGCACAACTCACAGTAAATAATTCCATCCTACATAAATAGGTTAAGAGGCTGATTATCTCTCAGAATCTTGGAGTAAACACTCACCAGAGACCTGCATGCATCAGTGACCTTAAATTAACACAGATGGCAAATTTAACTTAAAGCGGCATTGAACAACGGGATGGACAAAAAGATGGAGAGAATTGATATATCTTGGACACTGAAACAGGTTATAATGTTACATGTAATATATTAAACTACATCAATATTAAGCGTTGCAATCCCAACACTAACTGTAGGAGGCAACATGTTTTACATCCACATTATAAACTAGGGTGCTGAAATCCTTATATCGGAACCATTGTTATGGTAACACTTTCCCTAATCAAAATAGTTTAATAAGATAATGCTCAGATCATCTTGGGACAACACCTTGTATGACAAACTAACCTAGTGGTTCATTGATTTTAGTGAAATTTTCATAATAGCTTGTCCAGTTGATTTTTAATTTTCAAATAATGAAAAATGTCACAATTTTGCAATTGATTACAGAGAGGAAGTATGTTAGTGACAAAATGTTTAGTTTTTAATAAACTATAGAGAGGGTGTCTTACTCTGATAAATCTTATTTTGGGTGAAATTTCAGTTAAGCAAAAAAACCTGACAATGCTGACCTGCATGGAATCACATGAAGATGCTTTAATGCAGGAGACTGCATACTTCATAGTGTGGTAGTACTTAGTAGTCTGAGGTCAACAGCTCACTTGAGCAGCATTAGCTCAGTTCAAACAGGCAGATAACCTAATAGGTTTTTCTTAGTAAAGGAACAAGTAAGTAAGTCAATGGATGGATACAACTCTATGTAGAATGTGGACTCAAAGATAAAGAATGTCAGTAGGTGGATTCTCATTTACTAGATTAATGGGTAAGAGTATGGCACGGACCAGACTATGGCACGGACCAGAGTATGGCACGGACCAGAGTAGGGGACAGACGGGATTGGGTGACGGACCGGAGTGGGGACAGACCGGAGTGGGGACGGACCGGAGTGGGGGACCGACCAGCAAAAAATTGTGATACATCGCACCTTTGCATCCACTAACAAATAGATGCTTGCAGCTTACATGGGGATTACTGTATATCTGCCTTTCATATCTGAATCTGTACGATTCAGTAATATTAGTAACTACATCAATTGGAATTAATCAACTAAAAGTAACTTTGAGGATTTCAAGTTGTTCAATTATTGATTGGATTTGATATATGTCAACATAGCATTGAGATAATGAGTTGTAATCTTCTGTGAATAATACTGGAAAGATTTGGTGTAATTATTAAAATATAGTTTGTGTATAAAATTTAGTTTGAAATGTCTTGTGGTTTGGCCACTATTATTTACCTCTGTCAGAAAATTGATGATACCTACAATTCATTTTAAAGATGATCCTTCTTATATACCTTATGAAAACATCCTATTTAAATAGTATGTTATTCCTTATTACTGGTTTGGTTTGATCTAGTGTTTCTAATCACAGTGCTGTCAGCAGCCCCTGTTCTTGCTAATTCATACTGCAGGCCTACTGCACTGCACTATGGAATGGACAGTGGTTGACCTTTGACTTGTAAGCTTAGACTAATGACCTTATTCACCCATTGGGATTTTATCCAAGTCTGGTCTGGTTAATAGTGCCAGTGGTTTTTAGTACTGTAGGTATAATACACAATTAAGTTCACCACAGACATATTTTGTTGACCTGTAAGATGAAAAATGATAAACAGGACTTGCTGTGGTATGAATTCTTGCCATTGTTGTTTGTGTTTAAGAGAAGAAATGATTATCTCACCTTTTTAATAATTTACACCTTTGTTTTGATCAGCTCTGACTTTTGATCATTTCTGATCATCTCTGACTCTGACAATTAAACATAAAGAAAAGCACAAACTTGGTTCAGCATATATCTTGAAAGCACAGTACATGAAAAAATATCCTTACTGATATATAGTTCTGATTTGCCAAATTTACTTTCCTAACAGTTGTTCTACAGAGAAAAAGGCATTACTTTTGTATTTGTTGGACAGATAGTATTAACCTCGGTTATTAGGAACACACTTACAGTAGGTAACACTCCAATCTCACCCATCAATGATGAATGGTGTAGTTTTCATGTAAAATCTTTACTGCATTGGTCTGTACTACTAAATCATAGTTAAGTGAACTCTTGGATGTACTCCCAGCATGCAACATTTCTAAGCAACAACATTTGGGTTTCAGAATGTTCAGATATTTGTGCTTATAAATTACAGTTACATCTGAGACAAGTTTGAGGTAGTTCACCTTCAGTGAAAGTTTATATTAATAATTTATACAGAACAGAAATCACTGCATTATTATTATTTCACGATCAAACATGATTGAGACATATCACAAAAGAATGTTGCGTGAGTTGTGTGTTCCCAGTATATGTGATGTACTTTAGTGTTAAATTATGACTTCAGCATGAGGTTGTGTGATGATAGTCAAGGACCATTGCCACACATTCACACAACTATGGGGACTAGTGAAGTAGAAACATATTGAGCTAACAATTACTGCTGACAGAGAGTATAAAAGCTGCCAGTATGTTATTGCTAATTTTCACCAACTTATGGTTTGTATTGCTACTGTAGTAGAGCTCTGTGGCCCTGACAAACCAGCATCTTTGCACTGTTGAGTGTTATAACTGCATCATACAAAGCTAATGCTATGGTTCTCTGCCGTTAAAATAAGGCGGCCAGTAGCATCTAGCGTGTAATATACAAAACTGGTGGTTGCTTTGAGATGCAAATATATGTGTAATGCAATCGCAGTTTGAAAACACAGGTTATCATGTAGTGATATTCCAAGGACAATGAATACAACCAAAAAGCGACGGACGGGTAGATAAATGGAATTTAATCTGAGAATGTAGCTCAAAGGTATCATCGACGTTCCCAAAACGTTTATTAGAATGGCCAGTGATAATAAATGCATATTCTGTGAAGATGAATTGTCCCTCTGAGCACTAACATTCAGTAGGATCAAAATAGGTCTGGTTTAATGTGTTTTGCAATTCATTGCTACGATAAAACATCACCTCCTGGAATTCCCACTGGGCTCACTTGTTTTTTCAATCATTTATCAGTTTATTGTTCTATTAATTGAATTCTAGCATCTCTCCAGGCATCTATTGCTTGTGTGATATCAGCTGCTGTGTATGACAGTAATAATAACAACAACTGCTTATTTAATAGACAAGTTGACAATGAGTGGAACACAAGGAAGATGTGCAAGTCTATTGAAGGCATCCTAACATTACTATTAGTGTAAGCACCCACATGAACTTCACTCCTTTGTTTACTGCCTCTGATCAACACACATGCAGTCTTGTCTACTATGTAACCTGTAACACTACTTAAATATAGTAACAATTCAAACATGGGCCAGTATTGATTCACTTCTATGTTCGTGTATCTAGAAAAAGTAAACAAACTACCAGCAGATACAGTGTGTTGGATCTTCAAATTAATTTGCAACCACAAGCAATTTGGTTGGTCTATGACTGCTTTGACTGTCTTGGGTGCAGCTACAAATGAAGACTTAAATTAAATGAAGTGTTTAGCAGTGTGTTCAAGTGTGTTGCATGCATTGATACTGGTGGAGTCAGAAATTCCTGGAAAGAACAGCAGTAAGTCCTTCCCTAACATGGTATGAGTCATTAGAATATAACCCGCAGGCACATTCAACTCTTCCTCCAAGGGTGACTTCCATCTTGAATGTATCTTTGATCAGTGACATCATTCATAAAGTAGACCTCCAACTATTAACTCTGATATATTCAAGCTGTGTGACTCCTAATGCACAAGCAATTTATTATATACATCTTTTTCAGATTTCATCATTTTTCAATGGACTGTATGTATCTAACCTATTTTCTTGATTACTACCTATTTTTTCCTTCTTATTACAAAGTGGCAGGATAAAATGAAACCTACATTGATTGTATTAGTCAGGATTGTAATTAAAGTGGCTGTTAATACTCACCTGTCAATTTTCATCCATTTTCCTATCATAATCTTATTGGAAAATGTATGTAATTAAGGCAAGTGCTGCTTCTACAAGTTTGGCACTAGATCAGAAAGTACCTATTCCAGGGGCAACACAAATTTCCAAGTATAAAAATGGACAGACACATGAGGGCCTAATGACATGATATTAAAAAAAACACAGAAACAATTGATCCAAATAACAAAAATCAGATTTAAATAAAACAAAAATCCAATTTAAAAAAAAACTGAATTTTTTATCTTTTAATATAAAATTTAAAAAATCACAAACATTGGTTCTTTGTAGTGCAAATGGTGCTGTCAGCCCATGAGTGAAGCCAAATAATTAATGTTAAAAGCCACTGATTCATTAATGTCGATTCTAGTTACATTTCTCTTCAGCTTGATCTTCTCTTCAGAATGACACGTCTGTTCAAGAGAGACGGGATGAGCAGTTTATGATGAATCATATGATGAATCATAAATTTATAATCAAGACCACAAATCTTATGTCTTGTATAATTGTTGTGCAGTATTACCTAGGGAAGCTGACTTTATGGTCTATACACAGAGTTTTGTGGATTTTAATTACCACTGGATAAATCAAATGTATAGTAGGATTGTAAATGACAAATAATCAAACCACAAAGGATAAAGATTCAAATAGAGCATGGAAGTCTCATTGAAATAAATGTACTGGATTATCTCCAGAGTTAATGATGTATGTTTAAGTGTGCTATTAATTCTGAGCAGTTTCTTTGATACTAATAATGTAGTCATTAGGCTTTGCTATTCAACTTTCATTTCATATATTTAATGATGTTCAAAATGTATGAAATTTTCAGGTTCCCATTGATTATGTGTGGTGATGAAAAAGTGTGTAAATCAGGCCAATGATATGGGTCGGAATGGAATCATCATTGAGTTGAATTTATTTCTTCTTAATATTTTTTAATCTTTTTGGTTATTAATCTCCCTTTGGTGAAAATATGTACAAGTTTGTCTTAGTTTGATCAATAATTAAAAATTTTGTATGTTGAGCAAATGCCCACTTTTGGTAGTTTGTCTGGAAAATTATGGACCAATCTCAAAAAGCTGGTGTAACATTGGTTGAGTTTCATAACCATATTCTACTAAATTCACACCAGATTCAATATTAGTGAGATGCTACTGCCTGTAAAAAGTCATTTTATTCTTCTTCTCAGTTAACATGATCAATTAACTCACTGCGAAAGTGTGATAGGATTTACTTATTCCTCTCCCATTGTAAAGTTTGATGAGTGCTGTATTTAACAATAGCTGCCCTCTGCATAATTATAAACATTGCTTGTAACATTCATGTAATTCACTAATAGTGCCTATTGAAGCATGTATGTGTGATAGTCAAGTGCCACTGCAAACACATCCATTTGTGTCTGGTAATCCAGTATTGTCCACGATGGCCATAGTCCTATGTAAGTCCCTTGCCACATCCAGTGAAGAATTTTAATTTTATGATTATAGTGAATTGGTTGTGTTATTTTAATGGTTTGTCAAAGAAGCTACTTTTAAATTATCTTGCTGCAGAGGATGCCAATGATAGGAATGCCTTTTAGTCAAATTATGGCCTCAGACTGTCCTAGATAATTTTTCTTTCATATTAAAGTGGCATATTGTTCAGTCTTTATAAATAATTTTAAAGATGGTATTTCCTGTCCTCATTCTCTCATTCCACATTCCTTTGTTTTAAATTTAGCTTTGGTTAAAACCTCATATTGATCAGTATTATGGATTATTTTATGTTTCTCAGTTCCTGATAATTGTTGGTTGTAGATGAACCCTCTAAATTGCATCAGTTTCACTGAAAATTGATTCTAAATGGTAGTATCTAAAATGTTGAACAGAAATTTGTTTCTAAAATGTTTCTACTTTGGACACTTTTTTTGCCGCCAAGCAATGTTTTGATGGTCTGCATTGCAGGCATATATTTAGACACTGTATTGTCAGAGCTTTCAACAAATCTCAGAGCATTTTATAACCGTATCGTTTTCATGACTTAGACCGTGTATTCAGGAAAAGGTTTCGGGGCTTTAAATTACACAGAGATATCCTCAGAGCTTATGAAATTAATAAGTAGATGTACTATTGGGATAATCAGACATGTAACTTTATACATAAGTATAAGAATAGAAAAATGCTGTTTAATTATTAGACTTGTAAAAACTTAAGAATGTATCTATGGCTATGGTTGCATTGCTTTAATGCAAACCCTGTAGGCTGCTTATGTCAGGGTAGATAGATCCTTGGTGTGAATAAATCATTTTAAATTAGAAAGATATGCCTGGAACTTACAATTCCAAGAGGTCTTGTCAAGCGGCTTGCAGGATTGACCCAGCAATTATAAGCAGCACTGCTTTAGGAAGGAAGATTTGATGTGACCAGGAGGATTAGCTGTCCGAGTAAAGTAGGACTCTGAGTTGATACCATGATCATATCATCTCAGTAGCATCACTGACTGTAACTCAAGCTTGATAAATAGTCAACACTCTATAAAGTTACCGCCTTGGGTTTTGTATTTGTAATATTAAAGCATTCCATTCAAGGTTGGTAAACATGACTTCCTTTGCCCCGGCATTGTTAGTGTGAGTAATTCCATATCTCAGTGCATCAGCAATATACTGAGTCAATTCTCACTTACCTGTCTCCTCACAAGTACAGCACTCTAACTACATTTGATCTGGAGCAACCTATCCAACACCCACTCAATATAGTAGTTTTAAACTGTATATAAAGATTATCTGGTAAAAAAAGTAGTGTCCTAACCAGGCTCATATAACACTAATATGCAGAATGTTGTTGAAATCTGTATACTCACAATTTTGAGCAAAATATTGAACCGTATTTGATGTAAATGCTTTCAAGCAGGTCGCATGTTCTAGAGGATAGAAGAATAACATGAATGGAGTTATCACTCATTTAGAAAAGTATGAGTTCTGTGCAGTTAGTGTCTTGCACTCCTATAACCAGAAAGGACCATACTTAAGAGATTTGGTTTATAGTTGACATGTCTGTATTACCTATTGTCTTCCTTTATTTCTCTACAGCTTCTGTTTACTGGTGGTGTAGGCGTGATTGCATGGCGGCAGCCTTCCTCACTCTCTGTAAGTATTACAAGTATCATACTTTGACATTCTTCAAGACAACATTCCTTGTTGGTTTTTGATGGCAATCATAAACATTAGCAATCATGGTTGAATCTATATGTGTGCACATGTACCCGGTTGTTAGTATGTTTGAATTTGAACACGCACTTCAGAGGCCCCATAGTAAGTACAACATGTCCGTTGTTTGAAGAGGAGGTCAAAGGTCAATTGAAGTCAGTAGGGGCCACAATATGTAAAACCTCTAAACACAATCTGGCGATACTCTCAGTCTGAATATTGTATACAGCAAGTTTGAGGGTAATGAATGAATGAAATATACAAAGTAACATAATTAGCTCTAGACTAATGATCTATGTACAAATACTGCTAATTAGCGTCATTGAATTTACAGTGTACATCAGTTCAGCCAGTTTGCATATAGCGTTTATGTTGTGCTATACCATGTATAGTAGATTAATCCTTGATGGATGTCGATCAACAAGGAAGCATTGGCATGATTTCATTTCACATTGTTCAGTTTAGTGTACAAGTAGCCTAGATAACTTTTGTTGGCTCTCCTACAATATCTCTATGTAGTAGGTGTAGTAGATTATATGTTGCTTCTGTTCTTTCTTCAGTTGGGTTTCTACACTGTTCTCTCCTGCCTTTGCATTCTCCTTCACTTGGTCGCCACTACCTTGGCTGGACTGGGAGGGATGGAACTCCAGTCAGTAGAGAATTGTATGCCCTCACTGGAGAAGAATAGTTGTCTCTGCTGTACCAGCATCCATGACTGTACCGATGGGCTGAAGCTACTCATGTATGCAGGCACCACTAACTGTCATATGCTGGAAGAACCAGTTCTCAGGAATATTATGTTTGCTAACTGTGTGACCAACATTGTGGCCATTGTTCTCTGCATCACAACGTCCTCTGTTGGATTCATTCTAGCTTTGAAACGACGACGAACACAAAGGGTGAGTTGTATTTACTTTCCTTCTCTCCTTCCTATCTCATATCTGCTAATAATGCACTAATGGTATTAAATCTACCAAACCTAGCATGGGTCAGATGTGGCCCTGACCCTGGTAAGATGTGACCCGGACCCTGACAAGATGTGGCCCTGGTCAGATGTGGCCTTGGTAAGATGTGGCCCTGGCCCTGGCCAGCTGCGGCCCTGGTAAGATGTGACCCTGGCCCTGGTAAGATGTGGCCCTGGCCCTGGCCAGATGTGGCCCTGGTAAGATGTGGCCCTGGTAAGATGTGACCCTGGCCCTGGCCAGATCTGGCCCTGGTAAGATGTGATCCTGGCCCTGGCAAGATGTGGCCCTTGCTCTCAGTGGAGATATCTTTCTTCCTCTTCTTCTTCTTTCTTCTCTTCACTGTTTCTCTTTAATCTTCTAATTGTGCATTTTGGAAGCACAGTTTGTTCAACTTTCTACATTGTGTATACTCTTTTACAGCCCTAACTTCAATTGTAACAGCCATCTAGAGCCTGGCATTACCTCTACAATCATTGTATTTTCTATCTGCCTAATTGTTGTTCTCTTTGGGTTTTACTTGAAAAGGATGTAGAGTTGTAAAGTTGTCAAGTGTACAGACATAGTCAGAGAAAGGGAGAAACATCCAATCCCGTACATTAGCACTGTTAAGACACATCATAAATTGTTGAATGCCTGCTACACTCTGTTAGCACCTTACCTATATACATACATACACTAGGACTCTGCAGCTGCCCTATAGAGTCCTCCCTAGCCTATTCAGTGACTCATTTGTTAAAGTAGTGTTTCACTTATTATTATTCATATAGTTGAAGAGAGATTAAATGCCAAAGACTAACACACTAAGCCTGCCCTAAGTGCTAGGATAAGAGTTGAGATTTGTGTTGAAAAATAATTAAATTCTGTAGCTAATTGAGTTTCTGTCCAGTGATTACATATTGGTCCGTTAAAACAAGTCAGATTTGACTGGTAATGTAATTATAAATACTAGTGATAGCATAGTGGTCCAGTAAAGGTATCCACATTTGATAGGTATTGGTATTATTGCTAAACCAGGTGTTCGGATGTTCATTGAAGGGTTCAAAAACAGGTGTTGGGTTAATGAATAGTTAAAGAAATGTTTGTTTTAGATTGAAAATATGAACACCTTGCAACCTTTGATGTGTAAAATAGAGAATTGAATTGTCAAAGAGGAACCCTGGATGCTTGAGATGAAGTTTAAACTTGGGGGAAAAATATGTAAAGGAAAACTAACTATGAATACCTGCTTTTCTGTGTGAAAAGTCTTATGTGTCACTAAATGTTGACAGGTGATCTAAAAATTCAAATTGTGGGTTCATAAGAGTCCGATTAAGAAAACAAAAACAATAGTCATTAGCAATTAAGGATCATTTGTTTCATCTTCTTGTACATTACCATAAAGTAAACTGTATCCTTTCATCATTCATTATTACCACTCAGCCTGGTGTGTGATATCACATTCAAGTTCTTGAAGCCTTCTCGCTGTATCTTTGAGGAAGTTAATCCCTGTACATGTACATTTTAAGCATATAGACATGAAGACTTTGTACTGGTCAATGATGCTGTTTAGCACAGGTGGGCTCATTTTGTAAAAGTCACAGTGGGTCAAGCTTACAAAGAACCACAAATTTCCAAAATAAAATTGAAATTGATGCAAATTCTATATTAAAGTACATTGCCACATTCCAGTCTTATATTGGAGAACTTTTTTTCTGGTTGAGAAGTTAAGAAGATTGAAAACAATTTTATATTTCTACTGCTGTTTCTTTACTTCTTTGACATAATAACGGAATCCACAAATGTTAAATTCCCATTACTTCTGTTAGTTTTTCTATTTTTACTTAGAGGGAAACAGATGATCTTTCTTTGGCATTATTTACAAGGCCCCATATGTGTGCTTGAGTAAATTAAAACAACTAGCACAGTAATGATAACATAATAATCAGATAGTTTTCTGTGAGTGATAGGGTATCATATTTCTTTACTTCCATACATTATTTGTCATTACTAGTATGCTGCATCATTTCAAATGCACTCTCTAAGTAGCTGATTCCAAGAGCTTGGTTTATTCCAATCATATGAGGTCCCTGCATGCTATTTCCTGATTAGCTGTGCTGCCTGATCTACAGTCATGGTGCGTTTACCTTCACTTCCTGCCCTGGTGTTATTTTAAGTCGGCTGTTACGTCAGAACTCCTCCATCATATCCCTTCAGGATGTTAATGCATTAATTACTCCATCCAAGTACTGCCGACATAGCAGTCCAACTGATGGCTATCGGTCCCATACTCTCTGGAAACCAGAACCGGTTGTCTTTCCTAAGACCCAATAAATAAACATTGAACAACGGTATCAAAACATCGGAGCCAACCGGAGGAATTAAATGCATTTTCTTTCTCTGTATCACAGACAGGCCTACTTAGATAATAAATATAGACTCTCTCCTTCCATCTAGGTATCTCCCACCTCAGAGCAATAGTGTATAATTTCAACACCTACTGCTTCAATTTATAGACCTGATATCGGTCTCTTGCAATCTGGCGATGTTGACGCTAAGATAGTTAGTGCGTCGTCCGTGCTACATCTCTCTGCTCACTCTTGCTGTCCTCCAAACCGAATTCCTCACCGGATTATATTAGGACTGATCAAAGGTTCAACGATGGTGTGGGGTTTCTTAGTGTAAGAGTAATAAAGGAAGTGGATACTTGCCAAGTCTAACATATCCTACTTTCATGTGACTATGTAAACAAAGCCCTCTCTACACGACATTCCTGTCTCATGGCTCTGTTAACTCGTTAACATACAAAGAGAAATCATGTGTATTCTTCAAGTTCAAGGTTTATGCTTTACAAATTGCCCGTTTCATTACAAACATGATCATTACTTTAAGAATTTAACATAAATTATCTGGAAACATTACCATCTTTAAATAAGTACAGGATATCTCTGAATTCAGTACATTGAATATGAAGTTTCAAACGTAGGAAGGGTACAAGTTTGGTACAAGTTTATAAAGACTCATTTACAGTAACAGACTGTGTGCTATAAATGTAAAACTCTACATATTGTATCAAAGATCACATTAAATCATGTATAAAAGAGAGAAGACCTGTACACTAAATTAAGAAACAAAATATTAATTCAAGCACACGTGGCTCAACGATGTCCTATTTAGACTTGATTAAGTCTTAACCCTTGTGTGTTAATCAATTATATCTCCCAAATGATGTACACGTTTGTTAGCTGTTTGGGGAAGTTTTTCATGATCACAGTTGTAATCTCTACCACACAGACCAATGATAATGATTGGGTGTGTGTTGCCTTTATATGAATACTAATTATTACAGTAGAAGACATGTAGTTTTCAAGATGATCGACATCAAGATTTCAACATCCTCAGGACTCATTCCAAAATCCTGATGTCAGCATCAAGTTTGCACTTGCACCAACCGGATAACGTTTTCGTGCATTTGCATGTTTCATTTCCCACTCAAAGAAGTAAGAAATCTGTTCTTTGTCAGAGTGCTTGAACTTTTGAAAAGTTCAATGTATTCATTGGCAATTTAATCCAGCTAAAAGGAAGCATTGATTGGAAGTCTCGTTGCCTTCAGCAATTACATAAAAAACCGTCTGTTGTAAACATGCATAGCTCTCCTTCAAATACCACCTCCATTCCTTGTCACACGTTCAGGAAAGAAAGACATTCGTTATGTCCTGCAGCAGTGTAGACTAGAGTCTCTGGTTTTTGTGTTTTGTAGGATTCTGTCTTTGAAATTTCAATATGATACTCTCCTGTCGTTCTTTGGAGAGATCTTAACGATTGTATGTTATTTGTTCATGCATCAACTGTGTGAGACCTACAGTACATTTATATAGTTGGATTATAATTTTGAGACTTGCTTCACCAATATTAAAGCAGTCATTAAACAGTTGTTTTTCCCCAAAACAAGTTAGTTTTATTTTCATTGCATTCAGCACAGTTTCTTAAGGAATCTGCACTCCATAGCACTTATTTCCAAAGAGGTGGCTGTGGTGTATTTGGAGATGTTGTCAACGTTAAGACCACTTCAAAGAATTCTACTTTAATTACAAGAGTCTCTTACATGATCCATTTTACTGCAAAACCTACTTAATAGCTATTTAGTAACCTGATCTAAGGGGACTTGTCAGAGAAATGCCAGGGTATTATAACCTTACAACAACTTTCATAGAATTCCACACTGTAACATATCATTATAAAGCATAATGTCTGTAAGTTTCATGTTAACAGCTAGAATTTGTACTTCAGCTTCTGTGTTCACTCCCTCTTGAATGTGAATCTTACTAGTCATGTACAGCAAGCGAAGCCATTGAGACATGTGAACCCACAACGAATGTGAACCCATGCTATGTTGTGAAGCTACATATGTAGTTTCGCTGCAAATGACAACAAAGGCATCCCAAATTCATTTAACTACAAATATGTACTATTTAAGTGCTATGTTCAGTATTAATCCCACTTTTTGTCCACATAATGATGGATTTTGCAATCCATACGCAGTAGGTTGCTGTCTTCAGAAAGGGTTCAGAAAGGTTTCCTTTTTGAGAGACTTAATTGTTTAATTTGAACCTTCTTCATGACCAGTAATAATTTGTAGGTGGTATAGAAGAACCAGCCAGAAAGCTCTTCTCGAAACCTAGTGTTACTGACCATTCTTAGTTACTGACTAGCCTGGATTTTGTGCTTAGTTGATGGTATTTAACACTAGTGTTACTGACCATTCTTAGTCACTGACTAGCCTGGATTTTGTGCTTAGTTGATGGTATGTAACACTAGTGTTACTGATCATTCATTGTTCATCAATGCTTTCCAGTTGTCATTGCTCACAAGCTGTTGCTCTTTTCAATTCCTAAATAAAGCCTACGTCTTAGCCACTTATCATCGTTGCATTAATTATGCATACAAACTCAATTTCATCATGTAAGTGTCACAGGAGAAGCGAAATTCAATCGTTTTAATTCAGCAACATCCCAGGCAAAGATCCCAAGCAAAGGTGAGATTAGCCATAAATGAAGGTGAGAGTGAATCATCAGAAAACGTTGCCTCTGGTGACTCTACTACATGGAAAGAAAAACAGTTTTAACATCCTTCATGCAAATTTATCAGGCTTGGAGGGCGTCAAAAGCAAGTGACAGTGTCAGTTGGAAGTGGTTAGGTTTCGAACGTGGAGTCGTATTTCGTACACAACGTGCAATAGCCCAGGGCAGTGTGTATGGCTTCTGCTATAGCTTGCAGCACTTATAATGGGTATTGAAGCATATTAGGAATGTATGTTACAAACATATGTTGTGGTGTTAGCCATGCAGATGAGTTAGCAGTGTAAGTAAGCTGACTTCTAGGAGTGTGGAGCAGAGGACCATTCTCTATACAGGAGCTGTAATTGCTTTGTAGGAATATTAACACAGATCGATTTCACCGCATTTATTCAATCCTAGGTTTTTCCTGCTATTTTGGTAATATTTCAAACTTATAAGATAATGTGATAAAAAAGGAGCGATCGCTTGTAATGGCACATTTTTAATTCGACCGCACAATTCATGTAAAATGATAACAATTAAGTCCAGGATGAGAGAAAATGGAGACAACTATTGATGATGATGGGGTTACATCTGTCACAAATAAGACAGACACAAAACTTTGTTCTTTCAGTATGTAAAATATTATCATTATTTATATACTATACATATAGTATATAAACAGTATACTGTATAAAGTATACAGTATACTGTATAAATAGTATAAGTACTACACTGTAGATGTATCCTGTATACATATACTGCACATACACTATATAAACTGTATATAGTTATACTGTATAAATAGTATCTAGTATACAGTTTTATGCTTTAAGTAACTCATAGTAGAAATTGAAATAATCTTTGCTTTTGTAAAATGAATTTGAAATGCTTCATCGTGTACAAGCCTTACCAGTTTGCAACTTCTTTCATTTTATCTTGCTGCTTGCTCACTATTTTCTCCATAGCATCTGATAATTTAAACTTGATTTGTAAAATATATAATTCTAAATGCCAGATTCAATATTATGAATTAACAATGTTAAAATCCCTCTAGAGGCTACAAATACAAGGAAGGTTCTTTTGTTGCTTATTTTATTGTTTTATATTTATTACTGTAGGCGATGAGTAAGAGTAATTACTAAGTAGTTACGCTCAGTGAACTCACACGAATGACTCATTCACAGATTTGGTTATTTCTGCAAGTAGTCCACTGATGTGCATAGGAATCAAGGAATGTATGTCTTTGCAGATGCAGTTGAAACATTTTCTGAATTCACTCTCAAATTGATAAAATGATTTCATTTTCAGATGTGAATTAGTCATTAGCTTAGAACTGTGCATTGCTGTATATATGGTATACCTAGTGTGCTGTAGAGTAACAGGTTGTAGGCATAATATTGGTTATGTTAATTAGCATCTAGTTTCATTTGGTGAAATAATCATTGGCTGGTTGTGATAGCTGATGTGGGTAGGGTTGCAATATATCTTTAGTTGAAGAGTGGGGCAGGTATGTTCTGAAGGAGGGATGTAAGAGGAGCAGGATTGTCCCCTTCTCCTTTCAACAAAACTTTGGATTGTTTAGAGGGATACAAGTTATTGTACACTCCTATTGCAACATGTACAAGTTTTGGCGGAAATATCTTCAGTAACTTTTGAGTCAAGTTCATTTCTAGTTCAATGTTGATTTTTGGTATTTCAAAGTAAACCTGGACGTTAACATCACACACTCTAAACTGCTGCCCAGAAATAAATCACTCCTTCAGTGGGCCTCCCTGGGAGAGGCGCTAGAAACGAGAGCTGATGTTCGTTTCTCTTCTTCTTCTTCTGATGAAGTAGATAGAAATATACATACTCCAGCTTTGAAGCTGTCAGGATACGAACACAGCTGTTGAAAGCGATATTTAATCTGTTGGAACAGAAATGTCAAGCGTTTATTCATCAAGGTTTAATGAAAAAAAACAGGACCACTCAGTTGAGATTCAAAAGACTTGTTGGTGAACCTGTTAGGAACTCCAAACATTGAAGCGGTTTAAAAATAAGAAATCGAAGAAAATTATCATATGTTATTCCAAATTTTGTATCAAAATGATGGTGTAGACCTGTTTGATGCGTTCTAATTTTATTGGGAGGTTTGTTGATCGTAGGAGTAGGGAGAGGATGATTAGTTACATCATACAAAATTGATCGATAAATTACTGTAATTATTATAGAAGGTCATAATTATTATCTCCCCCCCCCACCCCTCCAAAAGAAAAAAAAATGAAGAAAAGTTTTTAAAAACTGCTTTTAATATTCATTCACTCTTCCATCTCCACTAGTGCACTCCCCTGTCTATCTAATCTGCTAAATAACTTGGTAACAACACTGTGCTTCCACTGATCCACCTTGGGGTCGCATACAAATTAATGTTCATGTATGTTCAGAGCATTTGTCGTTAATCTTCTCACTAGCTTCAGAAACCTTTGCGATGAGATAGAAACCTATGGAAAGAGAGCACAGAAAACATTCCTCAGTAATATCAACATAAATAACCAAAACAGTTGTAGTTTCGTCATGAAAAGATTTGAAAAACAAGTTGCTTTTCTCCGCCTTTCCAAGGTGAAGTAATTGGATGTTCCCATTTCTTTTCACACACAAATACCAAGTTATGGTGAATATCTTCATCTCTGTGTATGGTGTATTATTGCTATATACTCTGTCTCCCTGTGTATGGTGTATTATTGCTTATAATATGCTCTGTCTGTCTCTGCTAGTCCTAATCATATCTCGTGACTGTCCTCACAGCTCCCCTGAAAGGTACACCCTCCATGGGGTCCTGTCTATTGAGGTATAGTTCACAACTCAAGTTTACAACCACAGAGAAATGCCACTCTATGTGCTATTACTGCTGCTAAACAATGCCAAGGAATGGCTGGACTCAGTTTGTTGTCAAGGTCAGGCTCATCTCTGTGGGCAGTTCAATCCATTAAGTCAAAACAACTGCTGGTCATAACCAGGCTGGAATGTCTCCTTCCTGAAGCAGAGGTTAGGATCATGGAATACTTCCTCTGTAGGGTAAATAATCAGGCTGAAAGACAAGCAGAAAAAGCTGAGTGGCTTTAGGATGTTGCGAGGCAAATCCTATGAACAGTTTTAGGATGTCAGCAAAGTTTGTATTGTATTTACCAATACAAAATATCATTTTAGTTAAAAAGCTATTTCTGGTTGAGGAAAACCTCATTGGCTCATTACCAGGGACGGTCATGGCTGCCCTTCTAATTGAAATTGTTGAAGCTTTCCATTGATAGCTTGCAAGAAATTATCAAGGCTTTTAGACTTTACACAGTGCAGCTTGTTCCAACCTAACAGTTTGTTAGGTTGATTTCATGGTCTAATGTTACTTCATTGCTACTTTCAATACATGATACATTACAGTCTCCATTCACATATCTATTTCTCTATCCATTATTCTGTTCATCAGATTTACTGTAGGAATGCAGGTAGAATTACTTGTGCTTCAGTGAAGGTTTTATCAAATCATATTTTTCTCTCTTGCCAAAATTTAATTTGATTTTTTGTGATACCTCTTATTACACCCTTTGCGTCGTCTGCAGAAGTGATTCAATTTACTGCATACCTCCTTTTTGGGGAAGATACAGGGGCCTCTCACATGGCTTGAAATTAAATGATGTTACGGTAAAAACCACAGTTGAATGCTTTGTCAGCAGTTGTCATTGGTCATCATGCTCTCTCTCTCTCTTGAATTATTCATTGATCAAGAGAAACACTGTTATTTTGATAGCACGTGTAATAGCCGTGATCAAATGTTAGACGGTGAACTTGAGACGGTCGCATGTCGGTGGTTTCAAGACTTGCTGCAACTTTGAGAGGTTTGTTGTCGAAGAGATTCTCCTTAGCGACAAGTCTCAAAATAGCTAGAGAGGGACAGATGTAAGAATCATCAATACTAGTTAATGGTGAGATAGGAACTGAGGTAACTATCCAGGGTTGAGAATCTATACATAATTGACTCGGTATAGGCTTCAACTTCCCTAACACAATTTATGGTCTGACTGTAAAGCATATAAGAAATGCTGACAAAAAATGCAAAAAGGAGATAAAGCAAAAAAAGGGGGGGGGGGAAGGGATGAAAAAAGAAAGTAACAGTAAAAGGTATATTATAGAGCATAATATACTGCCAAAAAACAATGCAAAGATATGTCTTTTACTATATTTTAGTAAATAGTATTTAACACTTTATTAATAATTTGCCATCCAGTGTGGTCACTGTGTAAGTTTGTACTTATAGTTGGATAAATCTAGGCCAAGGTTGTAAATTATATTCTTTGGATAATATACAGTCTAGACATGAGCTTTGGACTTATGCAGTTGATTTTTCATAAGAAAGGTCTCTTAGTCTCTGAAAATGAATGATGTAACTTGTGTAGCTACAGTAACCCAGGGTATATAACTAAGTTGTTCTTGAAATAGCTGTTTACTAGCTGTTAATACAGTCTACTATTGCAGTAACGTTATTGCCCTATTGAGTGCAATTTACCAACAATTAAAAACAGTAGTTTGTTTGGAAGCTGAGCATTTCCCCTTGACCTAAATATGTTACAATACAGATTCATTAGCTTTAAAAGTATATCAGGTATGCGATATATAGTAATGTAACAAAAAGTAACGATTCTATCAGAATCAAAAGAAATTATTGTATAATTAATTAGAAGTGATCTAAGAAGAAGCAGAATTTGTCTTTCAAGTGATTTAGGTATTTGCCAAATGATAGGGAAATGAGGTTATTTGTACATTGCAACTTGTGTTAAACAATATGAAGATTAAATCATGGTTATAGATTCGTAGACTTGTAAGTTTACTTGAAACAACAGAACTCTAATCATGTGATGCATTTGTACTAATTTATTATTTTCTCAAAGATGATAAATCAGTTGTTTGTCAACACTTACCTTCCATAATGAGTTATATACTTAATATGCCATACAGTAGGCATGATCTCTGTTGTTTGCATCATTGCCACTACTCTGAACAGCTCTAAAATCATGATTACAGCAAAATATTAAAGTAGCACCAGAATGATAAGTATTAATGATGTTTTTTTCCCCAGGGCTGTTAATTTGTTAACTTATTTGCCATTGAAACTTTTCCATTTCAAACGACCATATATCACGTGCATATAGTTTACAAAGCAACAATTTGATGAGCCATTCCCAACCAGAACTGACAGAGAGGGCACTCTATCAATTTAAGCAGTTTAGGTTTATTTCAGGGTCTCTGCCCTCTATTCGACAAGAGCACATTTGAGCCCAAGTTTGTATTAGTGATATAGCGCCAGTAGCATTTGATTACCTTATGTCAACTGCTGGTCTAGATTGTTAGTAGGCTAGTTTTTGTATACTGCCCTCTATTCTTTGTGTATAGCTAAACCATAGAGAAGAACTAATATATGTATGATAGCGGTGATTAATACCACCTTGGTAGGTGAGATATGAATTATAGCTTGATCTCTGCAGAGGCAGAGAGAGCTGGCTAGGAGAAAAAACATCCTCTTCATGCATTAGTATCAGTGACTAGCAGACCATGCTACTATTTGGGACTTCAGTAACTAGGTTTGTATTCTCTTGACACTCTTGATGTGAAAAGAATTAAAAACTAAAACCAATCAAGGTCAAAAGGAGAAACATAATTTAATAATTTCAAGTATTAATCCTTACCCTGTGGTCCTCTTTGGTGTCACAAGATTAATACAGCTGATACTGAGTATGACTTAATAGTGCTGTGGAAGGAAAAACAGTTCTTGTGCTAACTCTGACATATATTACATATTTTCTGTAACTCCCAAGGAATTCAGGATTTACAGTGCTATTTATCTGATTAAATCAGTGTGATGTTGTAATATTCTAGCCGTGATTTCCTTGAACAATATAGATGATTACAATGGTTTCCTTGGTGTTCCCCTTACCTGTCTATTCTCTATTATTATGTGATTTCTACTCATTAGATAATTTCCATTTGGTGAAGGAATCTAAGGGTCACCTTAGTTATAATCTTAGTGAGACTAATACTTGAGTGAATTAAGTAACATTTCTAGAAACTGACAACCAAAATGAACAAGTAAACCTTATTGAGGGCTCCTCTGGGAAGCAGTGCTTCTGCACTGAGCAGGACTACCCCTCATTAAAGATGACAATAATAAAATTAAAGTACTTTCTCCTTTGACCTCTAAGTTTCTTTGGTGGGACAATGAAGATGTTTATTGTCCACGATATCCTAAATATCTTTGATTTTAAGTGCACTCACACATTTCGTTTGTTGTAAAACTGAGGTGATACAGTGAATAACTTTGTTTTATCATACTGGTAGCTTGAGAACCTCCATGGGTCTGTTGCCATGGGGATGGAGCTTTCCCAGGTTATTGTTTATTCTTACAACTGGAGAGTGTCATTGCCTTGTTCCTCTAGGCATGGTCTGTAGGCATGGTGAAGAGAGATTTCAGTTTCCAGCAGGGAATACCAAGGGGTCCCCTGGTGGTCATTACCCATGTCCTGAGTCAGGTCACTACCACCTTCCACAGGGTCTTTGATTTGTGGTTTCTCAAGTCAGTCAATAATCTGACAAGACTGTTTTTCAGAAGTTTTCCAGATATTTTGGTTGAGATACTTTGGGTAATTAGAGGAGTTGTGAAAGCCAGAAATGACTGTACAGAATGTTATGGCAATTTTAGATAAAATATGTCACAAGTTGTATTTATACAGGACTTTGGAGTCTGAAGACAGACCCTATAGTTAGTTGGGTGTGAAATATTGATTGTGATAAAAGCATAGTTGATGTATTATTATTCCATGATAAGAAGGTACTGACCCTTGATAGTTGGGTGTGAAATATTGATTGTAATAGATTGAAGCATAGTGATAAGAAGGTACTGACCCTTGATAGTACATGCAGCTTGGTTGGTATTTCACTCCCAGAGATAGTCATTGTGTTAGTTAATACCTTGTTATAAGCCTACTCATCCTGCAGTACATCTTATCCACTTCCCAAATATTAATGAAATGCTGGCTGGGTGAGGGTGTCTTATGTTTTCTTTTTGTTTCAAGTACATGACTTAATTTTAAACGATCAAGAAATAAAAACAAATGATAATTTGTTAATAAGTTTCTTGGATGCATTGACAATTACTTGGATGGTCTAATTTTCATTACTTCAAGGTATATTGACAACAAGGTGGCAGCAGTAAACCAGCAGTAACCAGCAGTAAAACAAGAAAGCAGTAAACCAAGAAGCAGTAAACCATGCTCTCTCTCATCAAAGCCTATATATATATAATGTTACAACACATTCACAAACGTGAACTGATCAAACAATGTAAAAATAACTCTAGCCTTATCAAGTAGTGAATTGAGGTTGGCACACCAGAGAAGCAGCCTTATTACACATACACTCTCCTTATATCTGTTTCCTTGAGTGATCCTGGAGGGTAAGGAGATGAATGCCACAACTGTTAGTGTTGAATAATAATCTACAGAAGACCTGTACACCACTCACTGTAGTTACTGCTGGTACCCTGACCCTCATACAGATTTGAGTTGCATGTGAAATCTGTTTACCACATCCTGAGCAAAGTTTGCTAAGCAGTCTAACTTGTATTTTGCCACTTGAGAGTTTTTTGTTGTTGTATTTACCATGACTTTCAGACTTTGTCTCGATATTCTCATTGTTTAGAACCAACATTGTATAAATTCCATTTCAACCACAAAGTGATGGTGGTTTGACATTAAATGTGGTTTCAGTTATGAGCCTGAAATAGGAGCTAGGGAACATTCTGATATTGAGCCTTTGAAATGAGCAAACATGTATGAAAAATATATATTGGCTTTGAAAACAAATGTGTTTACTTTTGAAAATCCTTGGTAAGTAGGATGAATGGAGGAAAGTTAAGTGAGATATGACATGAATAAACACAAACAGCAAGAAATAAACCTTTGTGAATAATATTCTGAGAGGAAAGAAATTATTAGGTGCTTTAAGAGCTTGTAGACGGTTTATTTCTTTCGTTTCCTCTCTTGGTGATAACAACACGCGTAGGTAGAACTATG
>JAAAKB020000030.1:0-25033 GCA_010014835.2 Apostichopus leukothele
GGGGTGGGGGAGATGGGTGGGTTCGTAGCCGCGTGGGGGGGGGGGGGGGGGGGGGGGGGGGGGGGGGGGGGGGTACAAGGCAGCAGTCGGAATTTTCTGGCTTCAAAACCCGTCCAGTTGGAATTTCAGCCACTACACCCCCCCCCCCCCAATCATCAGGCCTTAGCTACGTCCCTGGGTACAACACCTACTTATACACTACCGGAAACTATGCAGCTGTTCAAATTCTGAAATTGACATTTTGGATACAGTTATTCATGTATTCATCCTATTCGTATTGGCAATTCACTGTACTTGCCGAGTGCATAAAGTACTACTCATTACGAACTTTGTCAAACATCGGTAAAGTTCAAATTATACTGAATTAATTGTTTATAATTAGCCGCCTTCAAAGTCCTTAATTACAAAGCTCGTGATTGCACTTAACTAATCTGCTAGCAATAAAGAATCACAACTTAATATCCCGTAGGTCAATGGTATATTCAGCGAATGAAACTGTGCGTAAGTACACACACATACATGCACACACACAAAAAAAGAAAACGACCGGTGGAACGCCAATCAAAAAAAGATGTGAAAGAGGGCGTAACACCGAAATAGAGTAGGCTATTTCAAATTTCGCAAGAAAGATGTAGCGAGAACAATGATGTAGCGATGGCAAAAATCAAAATTACTCCCCGATTTATAACTATTTCTGGTAGAAGGAAATCATCATGTACGGTACACACCGTATGTAGTTCATTCGGTAGCGTAAGGAGCGTGGAGTGGGGCGGTAGTAGGCATGGTTATTGGCTGCATGGGAGTGCAGTGCGCCGACAAACGTATAGGAGAACCCAGTAATGAAGTAATTAGACATGTATTGTTTTCTTCAAGTACAAAAACACTTATCAATATACAGGCCTTATGAAACAACAAACGAAAACTAACTGGGAAATTATAAACAAATTCGGAAGAACAATTTCTTTTCTCTTAATAGTTAATTTTTTTTTTCATTTTTTTCAAAATCACTAAAACTAATCATGTGAGAAAGCGGAATTACTCTGTGCACCTTTACAATGGCAAAGGCTGAAACTCTATTTGAGCGGCACTCCAAACGTCCGAAACACATTGACATGATTCTATCAGATCTGTTTTCATACTTAATCGATATAGTTTGGCAAGGAAGACTATGGATGCAATACCGACGCACCATTCAACGTTATGGCCACAGATGAAGGGAATGACCATGGCGCCACTGTGGAGCAGTGGAGGAGGTGCGGCACCCCTTCTCCATGGCACCTAGAAGATGATTTTCCATTGTGCGAAGGTTGTCGGGAAACCATGACGTCTATCTGGAAATATTTGTTAGGTGATTAAACCAACCAGACTGTCGAATATATTCATAATCGCCCGGTTTGTCTGGGAGGAATTGAGAGTGTCTGGGTGCATGAAAAATGATACGACAGGCTCGAAAAGTCTCATCATCTACGACCTCGCTAAATTATCTTAGACCTATACATAACCTGTATCATATATCTCCGATCTAAGACATGCATCAGTTTTATCACTCGTGGAATAATTTAACCTTGACAATGTTCAATACACCAAATTTCACATCTGCAGTAAAACTCTATTCATCCAAACTGGTCGGGACCATCCATAGTTTTAAGAAATGTTTGCAAATTGAATTTTTTTACTTGCCAGTTCCGCGGCAGATTCAAGTCGTCTGACTCAAGCACACTGTTGTGTTGAGTCCGGTACCTACTGAATTATTCAAACAGATGATATGGACCAAGTTAATTCTGGTTTCTTGATGTGAAAACATTAGATCGGTCTGCATGTAGCCATAAGAATTAGACAGTGACTTAGGAAGCTTACAAAGTGAGGGGGAGCCAGCGGGATTTAGATGTTCCCTAGAATTAAGAAGATTACTTTTGTAGAAGCTTTGGAAAGACGATAATATAATGTTACAGCTTAAAGCACATTAAAGCAAGAAATCCAGAAGCAATCATGAATAAATCTGAAATACTATTTATTGAATCACAATCACATCTTGCATAGCATTCTATTTCATTCCATTGTAAAGTATAGAATAATGGTTTGCAGAAACAGAGTAAGCCTATAGTATAAATAATGTTACATGCCAATCCATCTCTGTATACTTAAAAACCATACAACTCATGATTCAGTAGCACAATTAATGAATACTTGATATAGAGTTACCCCTTACTTGTCCAATATACATGTGAATACAGATTATTGTGCTACATACATTGACAAATCAAGATATATTCAAGATTCAATTCTTTAAAAGCTATAAAAGACAACAGCAAATGATGATCATTATTATTATTATGATTATCGTGAGAAGACCCAGGCAGTTATAAAATCAACAACCTCACCATTAAAAATATCTCACCAAACTTGATATACATTTCAAATGCCAGTTTTGTCAAAAATAATTCTTTTTGGACAATAATCTTAATTTCAAAGTGACAAACTGATTGAGGAAATTAGGACACTTAGAAGTGACTGACTTAATTGAAAACTGCTAGCCAAACCTCCCAGAGGGTGTCTTTCCTTTGTCCTTCCCATCTTCATAAAGTTTGAATCAAACCAAGTCACAACAATTTCTTCCAAAGTGCATGCCAAGGTATAATCATTTTAGTAACAAAACCTCAAAATCATTATTGTAATGCTAAGTTATCATTGGTTGCCAATTCTGCATCGCTAGCAACCAGTTAGCACAACTACCCATTCAGCAACAGAGAGATAGTATTGCAAGATAAGTGATGTAATAATGTTACCTGTTGAAATAAAGTGTACTAAAATGTCAAAGGTCAAACACATAAACCATCCAGTAGCCTCTTTCCTTTTCCATGTGTCTCTGCAATAGTGTATAAACTGTACACGCTGTTATAAACTTCAAATTGCAGATTTTAATTGACTAAAAAAATAGTCAATTGTGAGTGAAACGATAAACATGGCGCTTTGTTCACCTCTGATGTTTAGTTGATGTGCTCAGACAAAACAAAACAGAAATCTGGAAACCCCTTCAAGGCAAAAACCTTCTGGTTTGTATTTAATATACTAGTGTGAATCAGCATGGCCTGCAAGCTGTTTAATACTCTAAACCAAGAACATAATTAGAATGTCTTTACTCATAGAAAAATGACAGGTATCTCATTTTTGCATTCAAGCATTATAACCCTCGAACACAAATTAAATTTTCTTGGTAAAATAAAAGACTGTAGCATTATGTTGTGGACACATTTAATTCAATGCAACCTGTGCACATGAAACCATAATAGAGCTAGATAAAAGAGGCAACATGAACATTACACCACACAATGGTAATGGCTTAAGGACCTGTTGGATTAACCTAGATAAGAGAATTGCACCTGCTGATATTATGAATCAGTAGTACACAGTACTGGATCATGGAAAATGCACACCCCACCACTTTATCAACTCATTTCTCTAGACTACTGGAATACTTCTAAGCTGGGAAAGGAATGCACACATCAATTTCACCTGTCATTGCAAAGTGGAACAATGTTATATTGCAACAGGCTGTAGTATTCGGTATGCACTTGTTCAGGAATGCTTAAAATTCCACTATGATACTAGTGTAGCTTTGCTTCCTTTTAAATTCATACTACCAAAAACATTCAAAGAAGAAAGCAAAACAAACAAACAAACAAACAAAAGCCAAATAAAGGAAAAATACCAGAACACCTCGTGAAAGAAAAACATACCAACATGAAGAGATTGATATGTAGTTTGTTGAACAAACCTTAAGGGATGACAAGCATGCTTTCTGTACTCTCAATGGTTATAGGTCATACTGTGGTGGTCATACTCTCAATGGTCATATCCAATCACAGAATGATGGATTAAAACACAGTCAAATGTGACTGAAATTGATTATTATATCCAGCATGGTTGGGACCCATCCTCTCACATCCTCTCCCATCCTCTCCTATCAGATGAATGCTGAAGATGATTACAGGATTTACAAAGAACCCAAACTAACTGACATTAATGGGATCACCAATTCCACCCATATGAAATATCCCATCTGCAATGTATTTTCCATCATCATAACTGTAGAAACAATTTCATCTCAGCCTTATTACATCACAAAATCATCTCTTTACCCTTTTCCAGCTCATTTTCAATGGGTATCTATTTTAAAATTGTAAATAGACACTGTAATTTTATAATTAAAATAAATTAATCTAGTCCTGGGAGACACAATAACGAGCTCATACTGTAAGGAAGGCCAAAAGCAATGTCAATGAGAATGAAACAAGATATTTTTGTACCAGAGAAAAGTGCTTTCTGCTAAACACAAACGTCTCCAAACGTTTTTGTTGTTGTAAAGTAACAACACTTTTGCATGAAACTAACTCCGTGCCGGACTCGTGGACATTTCTTTGAGAGGTTTTCACGACAGTCTGACCCAACATTCATATAAAAAGCACCAACTCAAACCAGTTAAGAGTGAAATTGATGAGAAGTTTCCAAGTGATTATTATGCGAGAAAGATTCAGCTCATGACACAGTCATAATTAAAATATAAATTTTTCTAAGACTGTAAACAGACAGACAAACAAACAATAAGGTAACATTCATAGACTCACAGTATATACTTTCTGTATTGAATCATACAGAAAATATCAACAATAAAAAAATGAAAATGACAAGTACATTATTCCAGGTTTTAAAATCAATGTTGCAATAAACTTATTCTACCTGGTATGTTTTTTCCCTCTTATATAAAGATCTCTTTGAATATGGAATGACACTATTGAATAGACTGGTATTTCATTTGTTAATGAGTTAATATTGACCATCTCCGACCACCACAGGGTTAATGATACACAAGCAATAATACACACTGCATGAGGATTGTCAGTGCATGATGATACATGCTATTAAGAACACCTTGCACCCTGTACTCAAAATGGTGGAACCCTGGACTCAAAATGGTTGAACCCTGTACTCAAAATGGTGGAACTGGTCAAAAGAATTCAGACCAAAGAAGAGACTGGCTTAATGACTTTGATGATGAGTCTGAAGTCATTTGACGGTACGGAATATTTGGTCACAGTTTTCAGATTCTTGACTCTGGCACCGTGCGATAGACTTCTGCATGCACTAGTGTCCTGGAATTATCGGACAAGACTCGAACATGTGGTCTGGTTGAAAAACCCCCGTCATCACCTGTGAGAAGATACAAACAAACAGTAAAACATAAGCAAGCATTCCCTTAGGAAAGGTAAGGAATGTTTACACAGGCAAGCTGTACGTCCTCTGTGTTAAACAGAGTGCAGACCTATGGCATGAATCTAGACAAACAAATAGTGAAATCAAGAGTATGCAAACAGCAGATCTCACAATGAAGCTACTTATTAGTAGTATCAATGCAGAAACTTTCAAACCACTACAAGAACTAATCACTATGAAAAAATATACTACTTCAAAAATTGCTTGAACATTGTCAACTAAACTGAAACAAAGTGGTGACTCTCCCAGCAGTAACTTGCATTATTTAAGGAAATTAAAAATCAACAATCAAGTATTTAACACACCAGTTGAAGGGAATTGTGACATCATTTTAAACACACACTTGAGAAAATTGTTAGATTTCTCAAAAAAGTAGCAAGGATGTTATGAACCAGAAAGCCAAATGGCTTAGTGACTTTTTACAATTATGACTTTGACTTATGAGAGAAACCATAGGAATTCTTGTACTCAGTGAATGGATCCACATGTTAAGTATGAAGCTCATCCAAGCTTTACTTTTTTGAGTTATTTTGTCCACAAGGTTTCATACTTGGACTTGTGTTGACCACAATAACCATTGACCTCTGCAGAAAATGATATGGGACAATGATCTCCATGAAGAAGGCATCGGTTTCTTTGCAGGAATAGTTTCAAGTTTATACAATCTAACAACATCAGGTTATGTGTGTTAAATAAGTGTGTGTACTTTTTACTGTATTGAATACTGTGCAAACACTGAACGAATCCATATAGGAATCATCATAAAATACATGGATGATACAGTTAGATGATTTCATCACATTTTCACTACAATACGGCTCATTGGGCTTAGTAAGCAATCTTTCTTAACTTCCCTTAGAGAAGTAGTTTGCATTTGCCAGAATATGAACATACATGTGTTAGATATTATTGTAAATCATTGTGTCCAGGAGACACATGTTTAAGAATGAATACAATGGCATTAGACAGGGATCAATTACCGATTTCTCGTAGATTCGAGGGAGCAGGTCTTGAACAACCTTGATGTGGGTCCAGCCCAGCTTGTCCATTACTTATCACTATCCCGCTATCTAGGCTGTCCTGGGAGTGCAACATTCGAGCATTCCACGTTCCTTTCGACTCCTTCCATTTGCCTTTGCTGCGTACCTCTCTGAGTCTCAAGGAGCCAAAGCCATTGATGTAGCCCTGACGAGGAGGGGAATTCTGTCCTCCGTGTAATGGAGAGGAGGGCACAGTGTCATTTGGTGTTGAATACAGACTAAGATTGTCATGATACATTGACCAATGGTCAAAATGTCCCATGGTGTTTGTGCTGAACGAACTCCTACGGTGGTAGAATAGTATATAGGCTCCTTTAGATGCGATTGAATCCTCCGAAACGGAAGTCAGTTTTGTATCATCAAAGTGATACCACTGGTTATTGGTTGAGTTCTTGCAATATGCTGAGGACAAAAGAAAGATGTTTCTATGAATAACATTTAATTGAATAGTTTATTGAAATAAAAATAAATTGTCTAGGATGTGTCCCCTAACCATGTGTATTAAATCTAGTACAGTAGCAATAAAATGAACAGCCAAGAAAGTTATGGAACATAGTAGTAATAACATATGTAAGACAATAGTAATAAAATATGTAACACAGTAATAATCAAATATGTAACACAATAGTAATAAAATATGTAACACAGTACTAATCAAAAATGTAACACAGTAATAATCAAATATGTAACACAGTACTAATCAAATATGTAAAACAGTACTAATCAAATATGTAACAGTAGTAACAAAATATGTAACACAATAGTAATAAAATATGTAACACAGTACTAATCAAATATGTAACACAGTACTAATCAAATATGTAACACAGTACTAATCAAATATGTAACAGTAGTAACAAAATATGTAACACAATAGTAATAAAATATGTAACACAGTAATAATAAAATATGTAACACAATAGTAATAAAATATGTAACACAGTACTAATAAAATATGTAACAGTAGTAACAAAATATATGTAACACAGTAGTAATTAAATATGTAAAACAGAACTAATAAAATATGTAACATAGTAGTCATATAGTATATAACATTGTAGTTATAAAATATGTAGAGCAACAAAGGCTGTAGTATAGTGAATAATAGTACGAAACAGTGTACAAGATAACGCTTTCAGCATAACAGCAATAAACTGTGCAGTGTGCTTATTAAGTTTTTCTCTTCCACAGTTATAACATTGTGGAAACACAACTAAAAGCTGGACATTTTAGATTAAATATTTCTGGATTTAACATTAAATGTGTAAGTATCTCAGTTATATTTCTTTACCTGTGTAATGTCCACCACTGAGGTTACCAACATGGTTGCACACAGCATGTAGGTCATACATACAGTCTGGGCCCTGTGATGTAGTAGAAGGTCTGTGGTCAGAAGAGGACCTCCACTGGGACCATTTGGTAAGATTGTTGATCAAATTGATCTTACTTTGGGAACCAGCGTGGTTGTTTTGGTTCTGGTTTTGCTCCACGTAAGAGGAAAGGTCGAGACCCTCGACAGGAAACTGAACCATTGTTGAGAGTTTATGTCTAGAAGAGGAAGTCTGAAACAGACCAAAGAACAAAGTGTGACCAAGACTGAAATCTTATGCCAAAAGCAAGCTACCAGGACGTCAATCAAAATTCATGATCCTCCCAGCATTGACTGGCCCTCTTTATGGGGGCATACCTAGTAGTCAGGTATCTTATTTTGAGTAGGATGTACTGAAGGCAAACACCTAAATTATTTGATTTATACTATTGATTTCAAGCTCACAATAAAAATTGTCTTCTTTATGATGACAGCAATCCACCATGAACACACAAAGTGTTCATGTTTAAAAGTTCTTCAAATTCTCAGTATTTCTAGATTGTGATGGTTGAACCCACAAAAGAAAATGGGTTTGTACATATTACAGTCATTATGAGAAATACATATTCCAGGTATTACACATATGCCACTATTGCCCTTTTTCAGTTGGCTGTATTTACAAGGTTCACACATTTGTTGACCTTGAATCACAGGGCATCACACATAAAACACCGCACGATTCCAAAGGTTACTGAGCCTTTGGCATCGTAAACAAAATTTATCATCGACCAAATCTTTGTAACACTAATAGCATCTTTTCATTTTTAATTTAGTTTATGAGCAGTAAAATTATGGCCAGCATTTTGCAGACAAGAATGGTCTTACATGGATCACTACCTTCTAAAACATAATATACTTCAAAGTGAAGCTTGACTGAATTTCATATGATGCATGAAGATCAACTGTAACAAGTACTAGAATTCTATTTGTTCTAATGAAGTCAAAGGTTGTTATCTAATAGCCTTACCAGATTGTAGTAAGAAAGACAGACACTTGCATGATAACAACATTACCGGTCAGTCATAGTTAACTTCCAATTTACACTTTTGCTTAAACAAGGTGAGCTTACAACCTCTGTGCTTTAATGAATTCTGACTACACCATTGGAGAGGTACTTCCTTCCAGATTCATACAATTTATGAAGATTTTGTTTTAGCAGAACTTGTAGTTATCTTACGCTAGACTACGTTGAGCTTAAATTCAACAGAAATTCTTCATAGAACAAGATTATCTTATGCTTCCTTGCTTGCTGTGGACTGTGGTTCACTGGCAGAGTTGAACTTGTCATGTTCACCTTGTGATCAATACCATTTCTGTTTTGTTCGTAGTACTACGAAAAGGAGCACTCACGACAGACAAGTGAAATAACCAAACATTGCAATTGGCCTTGAGAAACCTGCCAATAACAGGTGTAACATTGAAAGCCATTTATCATTTCTTCTTTCTTGTGTTATAGCGAAGGCTTAAAGGTCTTTGTTAAGATCATTTCATAAACGATTAAGTACATTCATTAACACATCCTTGGGTGTACTACATACAAAACAAAGAGTATGAATAACTATTTCTTCTGTTAATATCTGTTCCTTTATAGTTCAATCAGGAGTTTATGAAATGGAACTTTAAAATTTCAAAAGTTTCTGGGATACGTCCTGATAGGTATGAAATGCAAAATAACTAGAAAAGAGGAGATTTTATTCAAGAAAAGCATTGTGTAGATTCTTCACACCTGTTTGAACCGCTTGAGATGTACGACAAGAATATCTGGGAGAGACCACAAACTTAACTTCTTGGTGCACTGCTGTAGCTTACGGCAGTTCATGCACTGCCAGGCATTGTCTGCAGCAAGCTGAGGATAAACAACAAAAAAGGATTTAATAGTTTAAATTGGTATTAAAACAAATCAGAAGAATCATAGATACTACAGAGGCTATTGTAATTGAGTTTCTGATTGTTTTAATGCGTGTTACGCTGTGTTTTGCTTTGTACGTCGATGATGTGCATGTCGTCGAGCGTGGTTAACATTGTTGCATGTGAGATGCCTTGCGCAATGTTCTTGGTTTAAACTAGCCTTTATTCTATTTGCTTTTGGTTTATTCTATTTAATTTGTCACAATGACAATAGATGACGATTGACGTGTATTTGTTTTGAAGGATTGAAGCCCAAAATTTCCTGTAAGTTGTTCTTCCTTAAACCTCCTTTGATGTAACAAATTATATAAAGTATAACTCAAGAATGATATTGTCTATGAAAATTACTGTTTTATTTTTACGTCATATAATACAAGGAGAACATTGCAGTGTTAGTATTTTGAATATGATTTAACTGTGTTTATAGATATTTGCAGTGAGAATTGTTCCATGATGATTTATTTTGTGTATTGGTTATATGTATTCTTGTAGTTCATTGATGATTGTCATTATTGTTTATTCTTGAATCCATTTTCCACATACGACCGTTAAACATTATTGTTAATGTCCACAATGACCGTCTAGAAATGACATTGAATAAACTTGATTCACTGATTTAACATCTGATCTGCGTTGTGTGAATGTTTGGCTCTGCAACTGTCTAAAACATATCTCTTGGAGATTTTATACAGCTATAACAGCCACAAAGATGGAGACAAGGTATATGGGTGAATGGATGGTTGGGGTGGGAGGGGATTAGAGTGGGGGGGATCATAAAGCTGATGGTGGCAAATATTTGTCAGAGGAAGTGATGAGTTGGATGATACATTTGTATGGAAGATATGGGAGATATAACAATCAGAATAAACACAAACAAAACCAGAAAGCCAGTTGGATTTGTGACTCATTGCCATACAAGTTGCTCAAAATTCAAAATAACTATCTGACTAATGTAGAGCAAGTGAGTTAAATTTGTCCAAGAATGAAGTGACAACCAGAAAAGATTTGTAGCAATCCCTTGTGGGCATCAATCATGTTATTCACTCATGAACAACAATTTTACAGTATATAATTTTAAACCAAAATGTTTCCAATATCCAGAAAGAACAGTCTCCCTTTATGAAATATAGACATGTCTTACCAACTTTGACCAAGCAAATCCCTTTAATAGTTGTTCAGAGTTACATGACATTCACTATACACTGTGAAATATTATTGAGAAAATGGCCAAGTTTCCACCATTTGAGATAACCTGTTGACCCCTTGAGCCCCATTTGTGTCCACTTGAGATAACATGTTCACCCCTTGAAGCTCAGAGGGAGAAACCCTTATACGAGGTTTAAGTGCACATTTAAAGCAAGAGTATAAACTCTGGAAGCCAGGTATGTTTCTTTGAAGACCTGAACTGAATTTTACCAAACTATGTTCACCAAAAGAAAATTAAAATTACTGGAGAATTCACAGATTAATTGTGGCTTTAATTCTGGAATTATCATGTTTTAAACCGTTTTCAGACTTTGATGCCTGTTGACCTCATTTGACCTCCACTTATTTCACTAGGGTTCTGAATCTGCATAATCCAAGTACCCAGTATGAAGTTACTCCACCATTAACTATTTGAGTTACTGTGTTTACAAGCAAGTGTCACATACATATGTTACCCACACACACATATACGCCATCACCATCGCATACATCCCTTTTGCCTTCGGCAAGGAATAAAAAATGAAATTCAGATCAAATTCAGGAGAACATGAATAAACAACATGCTTATCTCGTGCAAATTGTTCATCTGTCAATGAAGCTGTACTTCTCAAAGAAAACAAATATGTTTGCCAGCTGTAATTTCTAACCTTTTCTTCTTGTGTGAAGATATCAAGGCACTCCTGTAAGGTTGCACAGACAGGCTGTGAATGTGTTGACTTCAATCGACGGTAATCCTCATGCTCAGCTATATGAACATCGATGGCTCCTTCCGAAAACCTGCATCATTGGATAGGAGATAGAAACCATGTGCTTATATCAGTGCGTTGTAGGAATCAACCTTGCATATCACAATAACTAGCCTGTTAAGTAATGATATTTGCAAACATGAAGGCACTTTGTTGCTTAACATGGTTAGGCTTTATTGTCATGTAACGAAATAACAGTAGGAACAGTTTGTTTACATGTACAGTTAAACTTGCAGAAAATTTTGTCTGGTTTTGTTGCAGTAAGCACATTAAAGTGACACATCTCTTAGTAATTGATACAATATGCTACCTTCAGACATTTCTATGAGGAACTTTGGTATTTTTCGATAATATTTTTGATTTTCATCTACCACTAAGCTTTATAACTTTGGAACACAGTTGTTCAGTTCAATGCTGAGACATTTTATAGTGCATAAAAAGATAGCTTTACAAAATGCCACGAGGGGTTTATAAACAACATCTCATGTTTTTTTTTTACCAGCACTGAACAAGCTACAGTAGTTGGGCTCATTAATTATGTAACCCAAGGGACCACACCAAATTGTTACTAGATGGAAAATCACCTTAACAATGAAATAAATTTAAGAAAAAACTATACCAGATTAAAAATTTACTCCCAAAAATCCACTAAATCAACATGTAAGCTAGTGTGTATGACAAGTTAACACTAGTTCTGTATAAGATATGAAATCATCCAAGGGTCAAATGGGAGATAAACAGGAATTAGTTGATGGTGATTTTTTCCCTTGCTTCTTCCTAATTATATTGACTATAATTAAGGTATTTATATTAATTAAATATATCCTTGGTAGCATGTGTATTTTCTTGCCAGTGATTCATGTTGTAGATACTGACCAAGCAGAGAAATTATAGTTTCTGGAGTAAAGATTTCATTAATTTGTCCTCTACTTGTGGTGGTCAGCTAGGGAGTTCTTGCAAATCAAATACAGTGCTTCAATAATTTTAAGTAGTTCTACAACATTGAACTAGAAGGGTTCTTGTTATTGCAGCCTTTCATTCTCCTGTAAATGAACCATACACTTCATTGTGTGAGTACAACCTATTCTGCTGATCACCATATAGATCAACTTACTTGGTTGGGTAGACACCAACAATTCAGACAAACTTGTAACACACTGAGACAATGTAAACAGGAATTCTTCAACAAAGAAACTATTTACAAGAACTGAAGCCCAAGGTCAGACCTATAACCTTCAGTGTATAGTTTGTATGCCCTTCTGTGCCACCCTAATATAAAAATATCTATTGTTAGAACTAACACTACTAACAAGACTGCAAACAATGCATACAAGTTCTCCTGACATAATATGCAGAACCCTATAACAAATTTAGATCGGTTATTAAACATGATCTTATGAAAAACAACATCTAGCAAAAAGGAGAGAAAGGTAATGCCAGAACTGCAATAAAGTCACAAAATATAAGAATATGTAAAAGGAATAGGGCGAGAAGTAGCGGCCGCAATTCACCCAACCACTACATATAACCCTGCTACATTAAAATCCATCCAAACTTCCCTAATTGAATAGGACACTTAAATGGCTGGCATGACTAGTGGAAAACATGGTAAGCACCAAGCAATATCCAGTTCGGTACAGATTCAGTTATTCAAATGGATAGTTTCTACACCAAAACCACACTTACAGACATTTTGGGAGGTATTATGAAAATGAGGGTAACTTATCTGTAGTGACTGATCACTAAGGGTCTTCAGTGCTGAAAGGTTACCAGATTACTCAAGACAAAGTGGAGCGAGAGTGCTTAGGTTGTGGGGAGACAGGTAAGCGAATAAGCCAGAAAGTGAAGTAAATTGACAGACTCTCTTGATACATAGCCATGGTCATGCTATGGTGGACATGTTTTTTCTAGGCATGTGATACTAAATCTGTGTACTAAAGTCAAATGATTTATGTGAATCTCTTTGTCTACTATAAGTTATTTAACATTCCTCCTCCTCCTGCTATTTCCTAATTAATCAATAATAACAGAAATGTAATTAAGTAACTCACAAGTGAGTTAGGTCTTCCTTCCATTCTACAACTGCTTTTATATGTGGTGGTTCTCCTTTTGAAGCTGTGAATTGCAACATGCTAATTAGAAAGAGAAAGTGAGAGACATTAAGCACTGTTTCATTATTAGGAACAGTAGACAAACAGACATACTAATTACCTATAAACACAGATTTATATTTAAAGAATCACACAGGCATACTGATATAAAATAAGGGCATGAAAGGAAAATGGAATGTGGCCAGTTAATTCTGGATATAGACAAAGAAAATTGTTCAACATTAATCGCTTGCAAATAAGAACATCACAGCCTTTTATACGCATCATATTACATGAACCATTTATGGTGCAACACCGTATTGTGCAATATAACAACCAGCTCACATGATATAGCACCAGCACAACAGTTAAAGTACACCAGATACAACACCAGCTCACATGATACAACACCAGCTCACGATACAACACCAGCTCACATGATACAAACCAGTTCATATGATACAAACCAGTTCACATGATAGTGCACAAGATACAACACCATCTCACATGATACAACAACAGCTCACATGATACAAAACCAGTTCACAAGATACAAAACCAGTTCACATGATACAGTGCACAAGATACAACACCATCTCACATGATACAACACCAGCTCACACATTACATCAGCAGCCCACATGACACAACACCAGGTTGGATTATATTCTACATTACTTCAGATGATACCTCAGTTCACAAGATAACCTGTGTCTTCAATCAAGTGAACAACGTGTACCCCTACCTGCTGACAATATGATGGTACAATGGTCTGCTACACTGGCTGGTCAAGATACTCCGGTTTCCATTCTGATCTGAGCAAACCCCAATCCTAAGAGAACAACCCTGGAGGGAAAAAATGAATTGTATAATGAACATTTCATCAGCTAGGCTTTGTCAATAGCCATCACTTTTCACTCATGAACAGAGATGAAACTTGGGAACCTCACTCTCTTGATAATTTCAACTCTAGGAATTCCAAGGCACAAAAAAAGCAGATGTCAAAAGACAACGATGTAGATGCAGCAATGAGAAAACAAATCTTGATCAGCCAAAAGGCACATCAAGAAATACTAGTATTACCTCAAGAGTAACATTAGCAGACAGGCTTTACAACAAACCTTAGCACTCTTTTAACTTGATGCATTTGAAAATGCATTAATGAGTTCTACAGTACTGTGCATTGAACAATAGCAATAACATGATTTGAGTAGACACAGATAAGACACAAGTGAGGTTTATAAAGCTTAATGATATTCTTCTTCAGAATTGCAAGTGTTAAAAATTGGAGACAACTTGCAAATAGTGAGAAATATTTTAGTTGAAAGAACAATCCTTGTTCGCTTTAATACCCTGATTTATTATTGATGGTGTCTAATTAATTGAACTCACTAATAACACAAGACAATCTTAAAAATGTTCCAAATGTTAAAGTAGAGCAGTTACAAAGTTTAAAGCTTTGTCAAGCTCCAAGAAGAATGAAGATGACCAGGAAGGAAGAATCCAAAAAACACATGGTAACCATGGTAACATGAGATGGAGGCTGTTTGACTGGAAGCTAAGGGACTAAGTGTGTGAAATACGTTACCGGATTGCTATATAGCAACCATAGAGAGAGAGTACCAAACTTGAAAGGAGACAGGTAAGCAAAGAAGCAAAGGAAATTTTAATGTTACTCCATATACTATAGTAGCGTAGCTGTGATAGGTTCTAGAAGATGTTTATCATACAGTGACTAGAAATATCCAGCATTCATTGATGCATATACACGTGTACACTTGACAATCGAAGAATACTACCCTTAACAAAATATGATGTCATTAATCAGAATTATCAAATTATTTGAAATATGATCATCTTGTTTTGAGTCATAAAGTTAACCACAGTGGTAGGAGGAAGTTAAGTGATTACTGGGAATGTCCTACGGCGATAGAGTATTGCAATCGGAAGAATAAAGCTCTCCGTATCAATGAGAATCTGTCATTTCATTAATTCTAAACCCCTGGGGCATCAAACCCAACTGTAATTCTAAATTAACTCTTTGAAAAAGGAGCGCAGAAAGGAAAACATTCATTGCAATAATTCTCTCCGTCACATCAGCTGCTACTGTATGCGGGTTGTTGATCAGAAATGCTTTTACTTCTCATAAAGAGAATGCTTATTTGTTGAATGTCTGAACGATGCCAACTTCACACATTCCATACTGAATGTATGTACACTATGGTGCACTGTATCTCTGCATGTTAACAGACATCTGTGGATGATAGAAATGCTTTCACATTCTTACAGAGTCTATTATGACATTATACTGTGTTTACTGTTTAACATATGTGCTCGTGTAAACATGGCAGTATCCATGCATGGGAGATTGTTAAACATAACATACGCATAAAAGAGATACAATACAAAATGTTATCCTTTGAGTATTACAAATTGCATTGGCAGTGCATGTTTGTGACGTGAACTAAATATATTTCGAATCCTCTAAGGTTCTTCTGCAGTAATTAAGTGAACAAACAAACATACAATAATCAAACACTGTTGAAATGCTTCCATTAATGTTGTTTGTTGGCCATAAAGGAAAATCCCTATTGAGTCTGTATTTTGTGCTTCAATGGCAGGGGAGATGAGGTTTATTGCCTGTTTTTTGCAAGCATGGGTCGAGATTATATCACCACATTATAATGCTAACTTCAAGTTGTCCATGTTTATGATCACGGACAAGTTCAGCTACAGGGCATCCGTTGTTATTTCTCCTGATACTGAGTGTGTGGTTGTTGAAACCAATATTGAAAGCTGCAGTTGTGTTTTCCCAGTGTAGGGCATCAATACATCCATATATACACTGTTAGCTTCCTTGATATGTACTACCTCACACCTCATTATAATTGCTCAATCTTTACAAAAATAACAGAGCTGTCAAAGATTCCCTACAATATATTTCAGTTGTGTATATACGGTTGTAAGGGGACAACACATTTAGCATACATGTTCAACTGTTGTGTTAATCAAAGGTTTATCATAAACCTATGACATCTGTATGATGTGGATCAGACAAGTTCTGATAAAAGTGAATCAGTTACAAGTGATTAAACTTCTTGCAATAATCAAGAGTAGGGCTATATACCCATGACCTCTGTAGTATGTAGATTAGCTAGGCTGGCTTGTAAGCAATAAAGCTTGTTACGTCACTAACATTGATTTATAAGTGACATATTTAACTATGGTTACACTCCTTGCGGGTCATCGAGAGTTTGGCATACTCCCATGACATCTGTATTGTATGAGAGGATGAGAGGAGGCTGTCATTTTACTGACATTTTATTTAAGACAAAGTAGCAGACTCCTGACATCTTCCTCATCTAATTTTCTCTTCTCTTCTTCTTCTTATATAGTAAAAATATAAATATGACAGGAAAAGTTTTCATACTTTGTCGTCCTTTTAATAGAGGACAAAAAATATCAATTTACCAAAGACTAAAATATCTGATCAATAAGGGTTTGGTATATATTCACATTTCAAAGGAACTGCAATATCCTTTTTATTTATCACTTATGTATACATTATTCATTATCAAAATATCATGACTTACTTTAATGACCATCGGCTATACTCTCCCTTTAATAATCATGTAAATGATAGCACAAATAAATAACCTATAACTAATTCTGCTAGATTATTATACCTTATTCCCATATTGCAACTGGCATTTCATTCACTCAAAAACTCACTAGCACCTCAATTTTGTAAACCATCACTTATATGAATTATTCTGAAGTTCTTAATCACAATAAATCATACCTATATATCTTTTCAGGACTGATTTATTTGACTGAATTGTTATGTATATCAGTAATGGACACCGAAGTGTGGGTGTTGTGATCAGCCCCTCAAATTCAACAGAGCGCACGGCATTATCCACTTTAATAATATTGGAAAGTGGGTTGAACTGTGCGAGTCAGCAAACTATACACTATTTATTCTATTCATGTTCAACACTGGAACGAAGAGTGCTACTTAAAGATGGAGGTTTGTCTGTTTGATCAAGCACAAGTACATTGTTTAAATGCAGAAAGCAGCTCTGTACAGCTGTTGCACACACAAAGGAATATGTATTGTGGTTATACTAGATGGACATTACAGTGTTAAAAGATTTCCGTTGAACAGCATATATTATTTCCCTACAATTTCATTTTTTATACACATGCAAGCAACTCACCCTTGACATGACTTCTTCTATATGATTGCATCCCATTGCCTTCAACAAAACAACCTTGAGTTGATTAAAATTAACATTTCGATCTATCTCTATGGCCATTGGCTGTCCGAATCTATGGAGAAAAACAATGTAGTAGTTAGTTGTCATCATCCATCATCCTACATATGAAACAGTTTCTAAGTTTGGTTTTGATGTTAATATGCATTATTCCATGGTCCCCAGGGACCCACCCATATTATACTTCAAGAGGACACCATTGTATCCGGTTACAATTTATATGTTTGAGTTGAGTAACCTTGCTGTAGTCTAACGGACTGGATAGCAATGAGATATTAAGCTTAGTCAGGCAGTATACGAAAATAACATCCACATAAAGATATGTAGATGTGCTGATACAACCAATCTGAATCTTCAAACAGTTTGGTTCATCTTGATCTCTGTGTGCATTCAGCATTGATTAATGATAGGTAGGATACTAGGGATACATGCTAAAATAAACACAGTCTCTACATCATGAAGTGAACACATTAAGTTATAATAAAACAAATTCCTGACAAGATGAGATATATAGTGAGTTACAAGCTACCCTTTAATAATTGATGTTTCAACCCAAATTACGATAGTATAAATGATTGAGGGCGGTGGAAAAAAACTGTGTTTCGAGAGTGATGTGGTTATTACTGAGAGACAATGGCAGCCTGAGATACGAAAGGAAAGAATTCAGCCAAGCAACCAACCAATGTTTATCACAGGTGTGTCTTACAAAGTTCGTCAATATGTTAAACTGTAATGGCATTGTGGATTTCAAGTAAGTTTCATATTTACATGTTCTGTCTACCTCAAAACAAATATACAAGAAAATCCCCAACAACGAATTTAATAACTGGATTTAAAACCTGAAGAAAGCAATATTGTTTGGGATTCCTTTATTTCCTTCCCTAAATACTAATCCCTGAAACGGTAATTACACAGAAGCATAATGCTCAGTTCATGCACAGTAAATTAACAGTGCAAAGACAGGAGCCCAGTTTAGCTACACATAGGCAACACATGATCTACTATATGTTGTAAAGTCTTAGAAATCAACGTTCAGTTGATGGGAATGGTCAACTTTGCACTGGACTTACCTTTTGCCCACTCTTCCATAGCCGACTTGATTAATAACTAGAAGAGTGACCGGCTCTTTGATTGGCTGGCCGTGATAGACACCATGTATGTATGGCCGAACCTGGCTAGAGGTCAGCGCACTGTACGAGTTGTTTGGAATTTCAACGGCATAGATGTTGTCTCCATCTCGAACATCATGAAGAGGCTGCAGGTCGGAGAAACATCGGTAGAAACCATCTGCATAGACTTCACAAAGGACCAGCTGTGGGGATAAATCAACACCTGATTTTAAAAGGAACTTATATAGTTGAAGACTGAATTGATTCCTTTAAATGTATATCAGTTCCCTACATAATTGTTAAGTGTTACCGAACACATTAGTTCATTCAGAGTTATATTTTCATTGACTACAATATATACATTGAACCCAAACCAAGCCTAGAATTTCATACTTTTAGTCACTTGCCAAAACATGCACAATATCCTGGCTGAAGTCAAATTCACACATGCATTTTCCTTGAAATAATACCAAAGCAACATGAACATAAAACTGTCACAATTTATTTCATCTTGAGGGATACAGTCATCCCAAAACATGGAAATGCTGCTTGCCAAGATTGGACTCTGAATGGCAGCAAATTTGTCAGGGTCCTACAGCTCAGTAAATTGTCAATAAATTTGTTGTGCCCTCGGAGGAGAATGGGAGACAATGGGAAAATTTGCTACATGTTAATACCCAGTATGCTACAGTATAACAGAGACTGACAATTTGAGAGTCTTACTGGGAGTGAATTTCATATCCCTGAATTTCAAGATCCAAGTTTGGCCTATACTAAAATAATGAAATGAAATAGTTTGCCAAGCACCTCCAAACACTCGCTAAATAGAACAGGGAGAAGAAAAAAGCCTCTTTAGATCTAGAATGATCTCATACACTTTATATAGCTGAGCTATGTAAACCTATCAAAGTTATCCTTAAGAAGGTATAAAGCAATATGGATGTTGACAAGCAGTCAATTTATTTAGTTTCTCTCTCATCTCAAGAGCTCAAATCTTGTTTCCCAAGGAGAGTTGAAGAGCGAATGCCATTTGCTGATAAAAATAACTATTTTGATCTGGGTTTGAAAGGAGATTGGCTGCAGAATGATACTTTATATTTGTCTTGAATTTTTGAGCAGCTAAACTCTCTAGAGTTATTACATGAAGTCATGTGAACCAGCATTCTTGAGGACATAAATAGCATTTCATATTTTAAATGCATAGCAACAGTTTATGTTGTGTAATTCAAATAAGTGCATGGTGAGAGTGTAACTCTCAGAGTGTAGAATGGCTGACAAAGATTGAAATCATTGGCTAGTCAGCATCTGCTTTTTGGAGACCATTTCTTATGTACTTTAAAAACCGAGTTCCACTTTTATTTTTCAGTACTACACCAATCATGATTTTCTACCATATACTGTAGTAGAGAAGTTATCATCAGCACCACTACAGTACATTAATAACCCGTCATGAGTAAGTTTCCATGGAGGTTGAAAAGGTATTAAAATCGAAATTACATGTTTAATACTATAATTACGCACTTTCCATCCAACTTGGTGTATGAATGTCCCAGTCTCATGGAAACTTTTAGATTCCTCTGACCTGATTTGTTCCAGATATAGGATCCTCCCCCTCTTCAATAGAAACAGTCACAATCTATCTGCCTAGAGGTAATTCCATCTCGTTTTTTGAATCTTTTAAGTGTTTTGCTCTCATTAAAGTGTGAGAAGCTGCTTTAAGACGTTCACGAGATCAAATTATATTTGAGATTCGTGCGAACGAATAGACGAGACTAGCGACTACAAGACACACTTTATTCATCAACTCCATATAACTGTGCATTTGTGAGCCGAAACGATACTACTGTACCACAGCAATGTAAGATCTGTATATGTTATATTATGTAAGTATCTGGCAGTCTACATACATGTTTATGCAGTCACAGAAGAATCATGGCTAGTCATACACAATCACCCATAGTCATTAGTTGTTTGAAACCATTGAAATTCAGTTATCATGGACCTCACAGTTGACTTTGTTATAACTCCAATAAATTTTTATGGCAGATATCGCAATCCAATGGATCCTGCATGAAGTATTAAAGGGGATGTCCACTGAACAGCAGCCAGTGATGCTATTAAAGCTGCAGTCATATTTGGATGGTTGAACTACAGTCAGTTGATGCCAAAGTACTTTTCTGGAGGTGATGACTCTTCTTATTATTGACAGATGTTTTCAACTAGTTATGGGTGACCAATAATTGCATACTTTTGTACACTAGTGACAACCTTTTAAGCCAAGGCTATAAGCAGTTTTAATACAGAATGAACTAGCCTTGCTACGGGGTATGTTAGAGTATCAAAGCGGTTAGGCACAACAGTATCAATATTATTTCCAATACCAGTATATTGGTCTAACAATACAGTATCAAAGATACCTAAAATATCAAGATTCAAATTTTGCAGAACTACTACCTACACATAAGGTTTGTCAACTCAAAATTTACATGGTGCTTGAAGTTCATATCTAATTTGGGTACACCATAGTAAGAGCAAGAACCCTGTTGTTTTTTGTGAGGGTCAGTTTAAGGTCAACAAGTGTTAAAGTCTGAAACTTAAAGCATGATCATTCTCAAAGTAAACGACCTAGAATTAACATCATGCTTGGTATGATGGTTTGTGCAAAACCTCTGCTGTCAACAATTGGTCAAATCTTGAAAATATTATGTTACATGTTCTCACAGAAAATGTGACAATGAATGGCTAAACCTGTTGACTCGCTGGTTTTTCTTTTTATACTGCAACAATGTGTGGAATCTTTTAGCAAAGTGGATTAACAGATGCATCACTGAAAGCAGTACAGTACTTCTGTGAGAAACAATGCACCATGATTGTAAGAATATTTATATGTAAATCAACAATATAAAACGAGAAGGTTGATGGTACTTGGGGTTTGCACTTTGCTGGGTTTGTTGGACAAGCTATGAAGATGGTGATGGTTTGTCTGACATTTCAGGAGATTATGCAACTTTAGTTGCATTAATAATTATGAAGTAATAGCTCATTTCCAGAAAATTACGTTGAAATTGTACAAGAATATTTGTATCTTAATCTCATACTGGTATCATTATCATATTTTATACTTTTTGGTATACGGGTATCTGGCAACCTGCCAAACCACTGATACCAACATACCCTCTGTTGCATTGGTAATACTGTCATACTATTGTGCCTTAAAAGTGACCTACCCTTGTAACAGCAATCCGGCACTGTTTGGCAACCTCTCCTCTTAACTCAGCCACTCTTCCACTTGATTCTACCTTGACGGCCATCTTTATGACCCGTGGTTCCCCCGTGATGAAGGCTACCACCACGGTCAATACTCTTGTGGTTCGTTGGGGGATTGGCACCGACACGCACAAGAAAGGCTCAAACGTACTGCTCTGCTGCCCACAGTTGAGGCATTTTAGTGATGACCGGAACTGAGCATGGAAAATATCATGAATGAAACTGCTATTGTGTCTGAGGTAGTTGGCCTGACTCTCTGCTGCGAGCAGTTCATCTGACTTGTTGTGACTATTCTGAAATTAATAAAACAGAAAAACCAGGACTTTCTTATTATGTCATCAGAGGTAAACGATATCTACATGGGTAATGACTCGCATTGACAGCATAGACACATAACACAGTAAGTGACATTAGATTCCTGGAAGATATGTTGCACCAGTTGGCAGTCTGAAAATGGAGCGGTAAGGCCAAAATTACTGTGAAAATTTGCTGTTCGATTATAGTACTTCTACGATGCACAAGGATGACAATACTCATGAACTTATTTTAAGTTTAGTAGCAACATTGTATATTATTCTGGATACTTTTGGGTTAGGAATTGGACGGCTCTTAGAAACACATTCAGTGGTAGAATGAGGGAGGGAGCTCGTATAAAAGAAATTGTCAGTTGGAATGTTTGGTTCAGTGCTAATATATTGTGAAACAACTCTAGACAAACTAGATAGAGTGCAGTGCAGTGGTTGCGAGGAGACAGGTAAGTATCGATGTCGGTTATACTCTATCTAGCACTGAGAAATACAACAAGATCTCCCATGATTTTTCTTCAAATTAATCTAATCATTTCGCTAGCTTAGAAATATTGAGAGACCCAACTACTTGCTTTTACAAAAATATGCCTCAAGTGTTCAATCATTATTACAGCAACTTCACCAATTGTAAACAGAAGCTATTTATACTATGTACAGAAGTCAACAAACCCTTTATTGCTGGTTTAAAACCTGCCAGTCGATGAGTTTCTAGTACAGGCTGTTTGGAATTCAGCAGAGCTACACTTACCACGGACCCCTGTTGTATGTTTATTGATAGATTTAATACTAAATACATTAAAGGTATATACTGTATGTACAAAGGCTGTATAAATTACAAGTCACTGATGCAAACATAATTGTAGTACAATACACACAGCATCACAAGACATGTCTGTCAAGGGAATAATTCTCATTTCTACAAACAGTCGCATTTGATGAACATATGCAGTGTATTCTGCATTGAATAAAAGTTAAGTTGTACATTGGCAAATGATGATGGCTCGCAGTATACTCTGTAAGCCTTGGTAAAGTAGCAATTAGGAAAATATTTCAATCTGAGAGGCCAACACTGAAGCTGTTCTATAGAGGCATCCCTATAGGAGTACAGTAGGATATGACAAGTTGTAAAGGATGTAAACCAAAATGATACTGTTATGCATCAAAACCTTTCTGTTTTTATTTCTAGCATTGTGATCTGACTCCACTGGTGTGCAGACATCACTTGGTTAAAGTCATAGGGGACACTTGGTGACATGAGACAACAGAAAAGGGGAAATAATAGGGGAAAAATTTAAATTTAAATTAGAGAGAGACTGAGAAACCTCTTCAGAAAAAGGGACGGCAATAATATTTCTAGAAATGTTTTTCAAAGCATATTGCAGAGTGTCCACAGCAGAGCGATACATAAATTTAGCATCTATTCATTGCCACCAGTCTTTCAGAAGAAGAGCTCTATCCAGCCCAGGTGAACATTCCCTGTGAAAACATTATGCCCAGTTTGAGGAAAGTGGTCAATTTTCCTGAGGTTCTAGATATTGAGTTAGTCCATGAGTAGTTTACACAAAGGGTAAAAACGAAACAGTCATTTTCACATGGTGCTAATTTTTTATTCAGAATTTGTCTGGCGGTACGAAATACAGCTACAATTCAACGTTATCCTCTTGATGTCTGAGGGCCAACAACACAGTTTCTTATGTACAGTGATAAAACAATCACTTGTATCATCCATTACATAATGACATTGTTATCAGGACCAACTTTATTGTTTGGACTGGTCTTACATGTTCAAGTTTATATTCTTCCTTCAGACTGAAATGGTTGTAACTTACTTCCTTTCCACTCATTATGTATAATCTTTGACTTGCCAACATACTTGTCACATTTATAATGTAACTCCTAAGCTTGTAAACTGCTTTCTTATTTTAATAAACCATCCCAGAAATGCTAGGCAGTGAGCAGTCATTTGTGTGTTTCATTTCTTAAAACAGATCCTTTGCAATGTTTTTGGTTTGAAAATTCAAGAAGTTTAAGAAATTTCCCACTTGCTTTATGCATGATTACTACTAATATGACAAAGTGTCTGGGAGACAACTTCATTAATCTGAGAGAACAGTACCATCAATTATTCAGATATTCCCTTATAAATGTTCATTTGGTTAGAACGTCTAAGAGGGTGTTTTAGTCTCGAGTGATAAAACTGCCTGAAATTAGAGACTAAAATCTTAACTAAAAGCTGCCGTAAATCTCACGACTGTACTGTATATTGAGCAACCCAGAAGTTGAAATTTTCACTGTTAAAATATATTTCTATTTTGCTCAACTTACTTGTTGCAATAACCTTACCAAGTTACCAGTTAGTATTATTATGATCAGTGTTGTAGCCAGGAGAAAGTGAGTGCTGGCTAATTTGAAGAGAGTGGCGGCTAATTTGTCTGACGATGG
>JAAAKB020000031.1:0-15437 GCA_010014835.2 Apostichopus leukothele
GTATTTTAGTACACAAACAATACTGTGGTTCCTGTTAGTCGAAAGAGACAGTAATTTAGAGAAATTTCATGTCAAAGTTTATAGCAGATTTTCACTGACCAGAAATGTGAAGTGTAAAAGTTCATTAATGTACAGATCACTGTGTGACGTCATTCTTTCATTTTTCCCCAACTGACTCCGCACATGTATGTCACAGAGTGACCTGCAGTTACTTGAGTGCTTAGGAATTCTTGCGAAACGAGCAAATTCCTTGTCCAAAAGTGCTAGGTTTGATCAAGTTTTACCGAGTCCCAAAAGAAACTAAAATAATGTGCTATACATCTATGGAAAGGTACAAGTGTAAATATTAAATGTAACATACATTTGATTGGATTAGAGGATGTCGAAAAACCACTAGCTATGCCTTTTGATATGCAGTACCAGTGTGACATGAACCCTTTAATTATTTACCTACATTAGTAGTCAAGTGTATTACTTGGCAAGACTTTGAAACCGCTATCAGCTGCTGGAAGACATAATGACAGATGCTTTCACAATAGATATTTTGTTTTTATGATTGCTGGAACTTGTAGTGAGGTTATGCATCACTTCATCAGGAACATAAGGAATTGTAATTTCCATTTACAGTACTATTATATTAAACAGTAATATTACACACATACCGTACAAGGCTCTTCGAAACTTTGATTGCAATTATTGTGCGAAATTTTATGTACATAAACTTGACCGTTTACTATTGTAATATGTCCATAGACACATCACAGAGGGAAATGGCCTTGAGGGTGACATCTTAAGTATTAAACATGCTAATGTTGAAATTTGAACATGAGTGTCCACTTTTTGACTTTCTAGCTCATTTTAAGGCTAGACTGATCACTTTGAATGGTAGAGTAGTATGCTCTCAGAATTGAGTCGTTTCTCGGGGTAACTACTGCAGGTGAAGAATTACCTGAAAATGATTGCGTGTTATTTTGTTACTTTGTCTCGGTGACCTGTATTTTACGCTAGATTCTTACTGCGATTCGCTTAGCTTCGGTCGTCTCACAATTGTGTTCGGTACTGATCATCGGGAGGACGAACGGTAGCAGAACTCTGAAAATTAGGTCATGTCGCCAGTGGCTAAAAAACAAGTTTGAATTAAGTTCATCTCTTGAGCAAGAGTATTGTTAGCCAAGTGGAAATGGAATCTAGCCATGTGGAAGCATGTTTCATCACCCATCAAAACCAAGAGCGCTTTTGGAAGCAAGGGTAGCGAGCTCTCAAATTTTCAATCCATCCCCCGAAAGGAAAAAGAAGCAATCCTTTTGGCTACCAACTCTTGCTGTAAATGGACTGTATAGGAGCGAGATAAATAGTCACTTTCGCTGATTACATTTTAGACTGGTCTTTTGTTAGTTATTAAACATCTGTCTGAGTTTTCCACTGTCATGCACACCACAGCAACGACGAACAAATCGGGTCGGTTACGTTGCCTTGTCAAAACTATTGCACGAACGATACTCCTACAACCATGTATCATGTGAGTGTGACACATTTAAACAGAGAGAAGGTTTTTACTCACTGTAGTTCTTGTATATAAACTAGTGGTTTTACCAGTACAACCATGTATCGTGTGAGGTGAGGTTTTACTCACTGTAAGAGTCAAACGCTTTTGTAAGGGGTTTTCCAAAGTCTTACTCTACGAGGAACATTGTGAAAGTAAAATGTACCATAAACTTGTAACAATTCATATTTTTACAGTATATAATTCTCACTGACTTCAACCAGTCTTTAGGAAGATTGCGAGAACTACCATTGGGTGAATGAATGGATTCCTACATCTATCTGTTATGTTTCAGTATTCACAGGATGTGGTGAAAAAGAAAACCTGAAAAACACAAGCTGACAAAATTTCTTTTACAATCCAGAATATACATTGGCATTGCTGATAAAGTTGCAGGATCAAAATAATGACTGCAGGTTTTCTTATCCTGTAAATATTGCTAAATACCAAGGTCATCGAAACTATTTTCTGTTGCTTGTGGTACTTGCTCTGAACGTTAAAATATCCAGCAATTGTTTTCTCTAAATTTATTTATTTGTTTTAAAGCAGGTAATATTTATTTTGAACAAATAGGTCATAATATTTCTCTGTCTTTATTTTCCTGTCTTTTCGTCGTGTTCCTGTGTAAGCCCCCCCCCCCAAAAAAACTAATAAGTTGGCTTTTTATGTAACCCGATCGCCCCTTTAAGATCGACTTCTTGTAATTAAAGTGTAGTTAAGCATGTGCAAGTCTGCACCTCAGCTGAGAATAGATCACTAGCTCGCCTTTGGGCATCCTCCGGCTTGGTTTTCAGAAATATGTATCAAATTTTGCAGCTGAACAGTTGAAAAGGCCGCACTCTAGTATGGTAATCAGCTAGTACGACATGCGAACCCGAGGAAGTCGGTAACCCTGGAGACATCAGAAAGTGTCAGCCAAAGCTGCTAGGCTGGGCGCTTGGAAGGTGAAAATGTGAGATGCATTCTAATGAATAAAAAACACTTTGGTGTAGAGTAACAAGGAAGAAATTAAAATTCTGGAGCAGTGTCTTTATTAACACAGAAGAGACGACGTCGATGTCAACGTTGTTGTGTGGTCATGGATAATGACAAGTCTTTGATGTACTGTAGTTGACAATGTTCAAGGTGTAAAGATATTCACACACTCTCAATTTTTTTCTTGATCAAGCTCCTTTTTTTGTTATTTTGGTCATATGAAAGTCAAAGTATTGCATTTTATTGGATTTAATTACATAAATATGAACTAGAAAAAAATTTGAGAGAGGAAAAAAAAAGTGATAGCCAATCATGTGACATGTTTTGAGAGATGGAATATATAATGATATTTACCTTTCGTCCTCGAGGGTTTTTGTATAATTTTATATAAAAAGTCACACCGGTGAGCTGTATAGTATTGAAGATGTGGTTTTGGAAGGATAGACTTGAACTGTAATCTGTTTAACTGTGTATGAATGCATTGTACACACACACACACAATGTGTTCTTATAGCACTATTGTTGTGCAAGTGATAATATTTATTTAGTGATTTTAGTTGTTTGATCTCAAGTGTTTTAGCATATTTTGAGAGTTGACCATATGATCATGTGAATTAAAGTATTCCACATAGCAGGCTGTTAAGGGATTCATAATTAATGTTGCTATTTGTAAATAACTACCACCATTCATGTTCAAATGTTCATCCCAGTAGATTATTATAGTATTATATCATTTAATGATAATTGAATACTGGTCATTGAAACTTGTGATCAGTACTTTGGTCAATTTAGCTATGATAAGTTCAAGAGAAGCAATGAAATTAAAGGAGAAGGGTGGCACAGCGGGCTGAATTTGATCGCTTAATGCTTGTATCTATGCTTCCATTATTATAAGCTTTACTATTAAACAGTATAACAGTAAAGCTCATATTTAGACTCTGGCCAGCCTGTGTTTTTGCGGAAACGAAGAGAGCAAGGGACCTTAGTTGGTGCTGTACCCCCAGCGTTCACACCACAATCTTGATCTCTGTTGCGTGGTCAGGATCATCCCCGACTAGGATATCAAGATTGCTCAGTCAGATCCTAAGTGCGACGATGTTACACTACAAAGTTCATCACCTGCGGTATCAAATAAACCTCTTGCATTGTTATATGGTCAGGGGAGTTGTAACTTTCTGATCTTATGCTTCAGATTTTGTTTTTCAACAAATTGAACTCAGTTGCTATATATATTTAGATATATATATATGAAATGGTAATGAGTTGGAAAATACAGAACAGGGAAAAAATTCCAGCCTCCAGGATTTGAAGCCGGGCCTCCCGCGTTTATATGCAGACAAACTGACCAACAGGCTATGGACACTGGAAGCCCACTGAATTTCCATACTTCATATGACATTATCTTTAAAGAATGACAAAATCTTTTATGGTCTTGACTCTATGCACATGTACGAGCACAAACATTATACTGCTGTCGAAACCACTGCTAGTCCCCTTAGCATCGTTCCACAGACTATTGGGGGTGAGTGAAAAGAATGCCGCAAAAGTTTCAGTCGGGTTGTGAGGGTTTTCCCAGTCGGAAAAGGTCTATCAAATTTGCAGACCTTGACAATGGAGATCGATTAAGTTATTATTTTTTTTTAAAACTTAAAGTCCCATAGCTATAGCTACAGCTTTCATGCATTCTGAACATCAATTCTGCGGGTTGGGGTCTGTTGGGTCATGACCCGGGAAGTCAGTCCTCGTGGAACATCTCGGGTAATAATCGGCCTAAGAGTTTGCATATCATCATCCTTATAAAGTACTGTGTGAAGTCATTCTTCCAAATATTTCAATATATCCGCTAACTACCTGCTCAATTACATATCTCATGGATCCATGTAGTGCTCGAACAGTATGAAGCCACATGTCGGGACAACCCCTTTTGAAATTTTAATACCTGCATGATACAAGACTCATTTTAATGTGTATTTCAACTTCTGTTGTAATAGGTGATCAAATTCAATTGCAAGAGATTCTTCCAATCTCTGCTACACCTTCCTACTTTAGTCTACCAATACATTTTCCTTTCAAAAGAGATTTTCCACTGTCCAAAGTTTACAGCTAAATTAACAAAATTTCTTGTAAATTTTTTGTTTCCATCGTTAATTCAAAACCACATCGTCATAGCTTTTTCCATGGCAAAGATATCAATTTTCTTGGTCAAATTTGCCACAATTTTTGTGTATATATGACTCTGGCAACAGCAAACTCTTAATGATACCATTGGGACAATTGAGTATGACTGTGAGTGTTGAGCGGTTGCATCGAATTATACAGTTTCATGATAGTAGCTTCCTTTACAACAAACTCTGATTTGTTGGACTTATCTGAAAAACATGTGAAACTATAACTTGCATTTCTCATACTGTGATCATATTCAGCATACAGTTGACTATGTGAAGGCATGCTCAATTGATGGGTTCATGATAACGTTTTTTATTTTATTATTGTCATCTTTAATGAGGGTACTAGTCCTGCTCAGTGCAGAAGCACTGCTTTCCAGAGCAGCCCTAAACCAACTAACTCTTGATTTTCTGGACTTGTAGCGTATGTCATGTGTCTAGTTTGAAACTATACACTTGCATTCCTTAATGGGGACACAAACCCAACCATCATTGTTTTACTTTTATGATAGTTATCTTTGTGAAGAACAAACTCCCCTCAAACAGCTAAGATCAATCTTGCTCCGTTTGGTACAATATATCCTAGTTAAAAGTCTTCTCCGGGAGCTGCCATTTTGCAAACTTGTGATGTCATACTGCCACTGGGAACTAAAACTGTTCACATTCTTTCTGTTTTCCTCTTTACATTTCCAAGGTAACAATTATTAACAGTTTTGACAAGTTTAACTCCTTCTATCATCATTTGTCATTGTTTAGAGCAGGGTTTCCCTAACTTTATCCCCCCACGAACCCCCTGTGAATGTCAGAGTTGTCCACGAACCCCCAACTTTTCGAGACACGATCTGAGTCATTATTATACTATAATACGTATAACAGTGCTTCGTAAAAGATCAAGTTCTTAGTGTAATATTGTAGAGGTTGTCGATAGGTATGACTTTTGTACATGACTAAATTATATGATATATCAGATTTTAGTTCAACAAAAGTACTCTAGTTTTGACTTTCAGAAACGTCTCACGAACACCCTGGGATAGACTCACGCACCCCCTGGGGGTTCATGCACCCCAGTTAGGGAACCCCTGGTTTAGAGGTTCATTATTTTAAAGATTCAGTATTTTGTGAAACCCATCTCCATTTATACAAAAAATAAACATTGTAATGAAGAAAGAAAAATGAAGCAGATGTGGCCCGACCGTTGTCATGTTTAGACTTGATCAAGTCTAGAGCCTTGTGTGAGTGAAGATATTTACTAAACTAGAATAGCATTCTCTATAAGTAGTTGTGTGCATCCATGGGGAAGTTGTAATTCCCCATGTTGATCTCTGTATCATATAGACTAATAATAATGGCAGGGTAACTGTGCCTTCTTACAGAGACCTTATTCAGAAATTAACAGCTGGCTGAAGGGATCGGAGCAAGCAAAGCTGCAATATATGTGTTCATGACACATTGACAAATAAAATACTTGATTTTAAAAACTTGTAACATTATTGTGACATTGCTAGAGCACTCCTTATACCTAGACCATGTTAAACGTACCTAGACCATGTTGAAAATACCTAGACCATGTTAAACATACCTAGATCATGCTAAAAATACCCCACTGCTCTCGAGGCTTGAGCGATTGAATTAATATTCATATGGGTTCATGATACGTACCTTGACAACAAACTCTTGATGTTCTGGACTTGTACCAAACTACATATTGTATTACCCCTCATTTCCAACATATATTAAGCGTGTACAGATGACAGGTGGCGGCAACATGCAAACGATTTGAATCAATATTCATGTGGTGTCACGATACCTTGACAACCAACCAGCCAGCATACCTGAGAGGCCCTGACTGTTAGCAAAGTAAAAATAGAGTCTCTTGAGTAGGACATCTTGTAAAGATGCTATTTTAAATTTGAGAACCAACAACAGGCAAATTTGTCGATAAGGGTGTAGCTTCGCGCATCAATCGCACGTCGAGAGAGTACGTCTCACAGTGTTGGGCTAGATATGACCCTGCTCGCATGTACACATGGGGTTTGTGCAGGCTTAGTCACGGCAGGTTTATTTCCAGCATGCATGATCAAACAATCTACCGTTTGGAAACGATTTGGGGTATAAACAGCATAAATTTAGTCTTTACAAGTTTACAGCCAGAGCGATCGAGGTCTTAGGTAAAACTTAAATGGTCAACTGAACAAGTTGAGTCAAAGTTATTCATATTTTTAGAATAATGGAATTTTATTTTTTTATATTGTTTCATTTGGAGAAGAGCATGCATGGTGTCATATTGAAACTTTCTTTTAGGAATACTGTTTATGTATAGTCAACTTCAGTTTCTTGAATGAAAAAGGAAATATGACATAAAATATGGAAAAACAACATTTCTTTCGCCACTGATAATTTGGATCAGTGAAAAGATTGGATGGAGGCTATATTTTCAATAAACTTATGTTTTTGTATGAACATATTACATGTTTTGTTTGTTCAGAATGATGCAATTAGTACAATTAACCCAATGTGATAGGCTTGAATGACAGCTGCAACAGCAGGAGAAGGGGGTAGTGGAAGGGTGGGATGGGAAGGGGCTAGGGGAGGGAGAATTGTATTCATTATCCCACAAGAACTTTAATATACAATGTGAAATATTACACATATTGTCATTAATAAGCATGTGTGCATGTATTAAGTGCAGAATGCTAACTGTGTTTAACATCATAAACGTTTATATAAACACAGTAATGAAATGAATGTTACTATATAGTAGAATTTAATTTTTTTTTTGGGGGGGGGGTGTGTGTCTTTATGTTTATTTGCACACTAGATAATCCAATATGTTGCTGGTTAAAATATTAAGGGCTCTTAAAATCCATTTTCAGACAGAAAAACAAAAAGCAAGAATTTGCATATATCTGCACATTTAACCATTTTATTTCAAGCTTTATTCCTGTTGTATCCTTCCAAAATATTTCTTGATCATCAGTTTATTGCACAGTTAAAACACATTTGAACTCACATCTTTAAAACAGGTCTACAAATCATAATAACTCTAACCTGGAACAATGTATGTTTTAATTTTAAGTGTAGGAAACAAACTGAATCCATGATGCACTAGGGCAATGTAGCTGACTAAACAAGAACTGACAAATGTGTGTAGCGTTCTTCCTGAATGGTAGATTAGGAAGGCGGTGCCCAGAGAGCAAGGGTGCTGTGCTAAAACGTTCCAATGTGTACTTAGGTAGATGAGAAAGTGCAGATGTGGAGTGGGAGACAGGTAAGAGAGGAACAAAGTAAATCTTAAAATTCATGAATCACACTTTTTCTGATCCATTCTACCATTTCTAATTTCAAATTTCCAAATTTGAGTTAAAATGTTGAATTGGAAGCCACCTGACTTCTAAGTTGTAATCCATAAGCCCTTGCGGGTTTCTCCCACATTTGTGGTCGCTCAAGCGTCCTAATAATAACTGCTGATTATTGTTACTAATATTTAAACTCCAACATGTTTTGCATTTCAAATCTTATTCATCACCATTGGTTACACTGCGACACATGTTTACCTCGATCTTTCTACACTAAAACCAGAAACAACCTCAATTAAAAACTGGAGTGGAAAAAAAAAAGGAGTTAACTTACAAGTCGATTGAACCTATTGTTATAGCTGCACCCCAAAAGTACAAATGGTGGAGCCAAAAAATTGTATCTTTAAAAAGATCATAATTGCCATGTTAAAGAACTATGTGTCATATGTCAACCCTTAATAAGTTCACATAATTATACCTGTACTGACTTTAATGTTACTGTTACCCCTCACACTTTCAGGACTATCATGTTCACAGGTAGGCTGATAACCAAATCCAGTTCTAGCCTGAATTACATTCTCGTTCTTGCAACAAAGTGCTTACACCTATTTACGTGCGGATCCCTGTTCTTCAGTCGATTTTCCTAGAATATATAGTTCAATATAGTTCAGCAGTAACTCCTCCCATTTTTGTTTGCATGCTAAACACTGCTGCAATTTCTGTAAGTCCTGCCCTAAATGGTAAGGTATTTTGTAATCTATTATTTCCCTGCTGAGGTTTCAAAGTGGTCATCCTACATGAATTTAAAAAGGTCTTTCATTTTTCTCTCTTTGTTAGGGCATAGTGGTGGCAGTCTGACAAAACAGTGAGCATGAAGAAATTTTGACATATGAAGCAAAGAAAATATAATACAGCTCTTTTACTTTGCTGGTTTCTGACAACTTTAGCAAACCAATACAAATTTAGGCAGTATGCAAAGGGATTGCAAACCTTTGTCAACATATCATGTACATATCATGTACATATCTATAAATACCATGTACATATCTGTACATATCATGTACATATCTGTACATACAATGTACATATCTGTACATATCATGTACATATATCTGCACATATCATGTACATATCATGTACATATCTGTACATATCATATACATATCTGTACATATCATTTAAATATCTGTACATATCATGTACATATATGTACATATCCATGATATCTGTACATATCATGTACATATCTGTACATATCATGTACATATCTATACATATCATGTACATATCTATACATATCATGTACATATCTGTACATATCATGTACATATCTGTACATATCTGGTGAACTAATTCAAGTGTATACTCAGTTCTGTAGAACAAGTCTGTAATTGTCATACTTGAATATCCATGTACATTGCAATTATACATGAATAAATATACATACACATAAAGCATAGATCAGTTAACTATATACCATGTATGTATAATGTTTGTATGCATATTTTATGCTCTGTACTTTTAGTTCATCAATATTATAAGCCATGTTTACTCTACACCATGACACAAGTCAAATCAGTATTTATACTAATGGTTGGAATGACGGGTTGAGGGGGAAATCATCATTTTGAGAAAGATTGCAAAGTAGTTTTCAAAAAATCAGTAGTTTACTACTATGAGCACATATTTAGTCTGTGCATCATTTAACGGCTCAAATTACACAAAAGCTTTCGCAGGTGTGCTGTTCTGCTAATGAACATTCCACCAGGTTATTTCCAGATTATAACATTGTTACTTGGAAATGTGCGAAACATCTTAACTGAACACTCTTACTGTGTATGACCGACTTGGATACGATTGACGATGTAAAACTGAAATGAATAATGCAATTGTTCTTGAACTTGTTTTTTATGGTAACCTGTAGAGCTCTGTATTCTTAAATTGAATGTGTCACAGTCTAATAAATAGCATATTCTTGACTGGTAAAGGGAAGATAATGCTGGCTAGAGTCACAATCTCCGAATGTTCGGATAATAAAACATGACCATATTGTTGCAGTCTCGGTAGATCAGAGTGTAAACATGTATGGAGACAGGTAAGCAGAGAATGTAGTATTAAACTTGTTCTGTTACAAGTTTAATTTGTGTAATGTATGATAGCTTTGGTGTAACATGGCAGACTTGCTGAACAATCTGAGCAAACTAACTCTTGGCCATCCACATTAGATGACCACATCACTATATGAAATCAAGTTTGTGTACTAATGTATTTATTAAGTGCAGTCATTATATACAGATCATATGGGAATCTAATTAAAAAGGCAAATCGTCTTTGTAGAAAGGGTGCAAATGGATTTACGTGATGACTATGGAAGTTGATTGACTGTTAGAGGACTTGAGATATATATTATGAAAGTATTTTATTGATTCTTTTTAGCTGACATCTGTCTTGTCTTTTAAGCTAATCTCTTCCTGTGGTATATTGGACAGTACCAGATGGTCATTCTAGATGAAGTTCATGACCTATTGAACGGACCTGTTAAACGACGACCTTGGAAAATTCAAAGCCGTAGACATGAACAATGCCATGCTGATCGCTTAATTCACAGCTTAGAGGCTGAACATGATAATACTTGAAAGCATGCATCACCATGCATGCAGGACAGAGTGAATTGCATCATTGGAATTACTTTCATACGCACATAAAATCAGGATTGCTTCCTTACAATTCTTTTAATGAGTAGAATTTGCCTTCAATATTTTCAGTCAGGATAATGTGTTTGTTTTATTCATAGACGGGCTACAAGAACCGGGGCAAGTATGACCTCTATCGTTGGCCGAAGGGTTATGGTACAAGAGATACAGAGAGCGCTTGCATTTTTTTCTTTTTTGAAACAATAAAAGCGGGCGGAAATAATGTTCCGAGATAACCTTGTTGATGTGATTCTGATGGTTTGCTAATTATCTATGGTCACAATGCACCCTTCCTTAATTTTATCGTCACTTATTGAAATTGTTTCGAACACGGACGTCGTCATCGGTATTGAACACCATTATTGAGTTTGTAGATATAACACAAGACAAAGGGATAAGCACACTTTTTTCAATATTTTCAAGTCCCCCCATCTTAGTTTATTGGCTGTTATACCCCTCTCCCATCTCACCACCCCCCCCCCCATCTTAGTTCATTGGCTGTGATAGACTTTAATCATGTAGCTCACAGTAACTCCCTGTAAGAGATCTTATCTACACAGTGCTCTTATAAGTTCACATAGCTCCCCCTATAGTGCTAAAGAACTAATTGACTGTAAGCAGAGCAGTAATTTAGAAACACATGCCTGTGTGTGTGTGTACGTGCACATACAACTATACTTCCTTCAATTTCATGAATATAATCCCGAATTAGGAAGGTTGGAAAATAGGACAAATTAAAAAAAATAAAAGTAGGGAGGAAGAAAATCCAGGATATATGTGAATTTCTGAAGAAATGAAACAATCCATGAAGCTGCCTCTCCTACCTCTCCTCTTCCCCTGTTGGTTTCTTCTTTCTTCTCTCCATCCCTTGTCTACTAATCCCCTTACATCTACCTCTTTGTGTTCACCATGCTCATTAATCTGTCTGTATTCTGTGTGTGTTTTTGTCCCTTCTGTTACTGTTACTTGTCATTTAGCCTTTGAAGAAGATCCTGCTAGGATCGAAACGTCAGGCCAACCTACTTTTACACATGCTCTTACACAGGCTCTCTAGTGGATAAGCAGTTTGCTAACAGTTTTATTTTATTTTGAATCCATGAATAGCTGAAAGAGCCAATTGGAGGTGGTAAGTCTGTTTGCTCTACCTCCCTCTATCAACCAAGTCCTACTCCTACATTTCTACAGAGTTTGGCAGTTGGCAATGATAGAGTCACCATTATCGCCAAGTATATACACACACTCGACAAAAAATGGTCTGACCTTGAAATTAACCGGCGGTTGTTTAACTTTAAATGATGAGAAATAGATCTGTTAATGCTCTTTAAAATTCAAGTACGAATCTCCCCCGAGCATAAATGAACCAATGGTGACCGATTGATTTGGAAGCCAGATGTCACGGGTCTATTTTACGATGCATGATGGTGATTCAATAATGAAAAGTTGGCATTTTATCAAATATTGCATCTGATTTGTCTTGTTTTCTTCATAAATTCTTGAGTAGAAAACGAAATATAACGTACAGTTTAGGTCTCTGAATCATCAGCAACAAACTCACTAAATTGATTATTTATTCGTAAATTTGAAACATCTGATATTTGGTACTCGTTGTCACTAAGCCACTATTAAACCAACACTATTGTGTGAATGTATCAATACTTTAGTGCCTATGCAATGCTAACACATAAATTACTTATGCTTGCAAACTGTTGGATAGGTTAAAAGTAAGTAAAAATACAGACAAAATTATACAACTTTACCATTTTTACATAGCTTGAAACCGAAAGGGTATATGGTTCATTGGAAAATGGTGTATATAACCTTGCATGCAACACTTTCGGTAAAAAAAATGTTTTCATGAATGGATATTGCAGAGGGTTACATGATGTCAAATAAATTAATACTCAGTGGAATATATGTAAAGCCTTTCTGTCATGCAACAGACACTTTAATGATTAAGGCCCCCCCCCCCTCCCCCCTGTAACAGCATGATACAAGCAAGACATACTTTTGTCAATTTCATGGTTTTTACCATAAATAGCAACGGAAGGAAGGCCAACTATAGAAGGAACAGCCAGTGTTTGTGATGATATAAACTATGTGTAAAACGATACAGTTCTAATCATCAATATAGCCAGCAACATGTTTACACTAGCTTTTATAATATTATGTGCAATTATATAGCTCAACTAATTATGATTCGCTTGTGTGCAATGTAGGCTACTTGGGTTTATTTGCATTCAAGCAAATGACAATACTTTTACATCTCATTTGCTGTAAATATTCAAGTGAGAATTCATTGTTTTGAAGTATAATTGACTGTAGTCGATCACATCATCCAACAAGTGAACTAACAATGCCCCCGTGCATGGGCATTTGAAAAACGGAACCGAAAATTGATGAAATTTTGACGTCTATAGTACACATTGCAGGCCATGCATGTTTCATAGCCAGTAATTAAATTGTTTAACAGACAAAATATGCTTGCATTTGTCAAGGAAGTTCATGACCTCCAGACACAGTAGAACAAGGGTGCTATGGTTGTGGGGAGACAGGTAACCGAGGAGCGAAGTAAATGTCATTCATGGTATAATGCTTTTGATCATTAATCCATGTGATCAAGAAGATGCTTACAATGTCTACAGGGATAACTACATACATACATATATACATGCCTATATAGCTCTGAGATAGACAATTGTAACTCCTGGTACAGTATATATAAAGCTAATACTGCACGAAAATAACACTTGACATGAAGCTCGAATTAGTCGAGTCTCCGTCCCTAGAAAAGTATGTTCCTTCGGATTGCACGCTTAATTTAGCGACACGTCCAACTGGTCTAGTTGTAAGACACTAAATATTAGCACTAATTACAGATGACACAATGCAATTAAATGTAATATCTTCCAATTAACTCCAAAGCCCTCCCTTGAAATTGAAGCAGGGGTGACTGACATGACATAGTTCTCTGTGTCGCAAGAGGAGAAGATTAAAATGACAACTGTCAATGCAAAGCTTTCAAAAGAAGAGAAGTAAGAAAAAAAGAGGGGAAAAACAAGAAGAAGCTAGGTGTGTTTCACGAATAAAATTATACACACCTTGTCGACACAAGTGCACGTTTTGCACATTTTTTTTTTCTGTACTTTTCTGAGTGCTTATGGTTCTGTGTGAATGAACTTAATACGACAAAGTATATAGTCATGCCTGGGACAGCTAGGAGTTAATAGTTTTTTTGAGATAAAAAGAAAAAGTATGGATAAAAAGTTTCATTTTGATATTGTTATTGCATGGACAAAGAAAGTTCCTTTAACAATCTTTGAAAACACTGTAATATCAAAACTGTCCATGACTGTGCAATGTAGTGAGTTGAGACTATATTCATAACACACTAGTGTATTCGTCAATGGGGTTTAAAGTGTATTGGACTGTACAGAACAGAAACATTTACAAGACATATTTGGGAATATATAAATTAGAGGAATTAAGGATTATAGTTTGAATCTGGTTAAATCTACAGTAGGAGTAGGATAAAGGTATTCCACATGGTCCAGGTCTTACTGTAATACTCTGTTTTCACGTAGATAACGATGCAGACATTAATTAACTATAAATCCAATCATATGTGAGTATAAAAGTTGCTCCTCAGTACTTTAAACATAATTTTGCATACATGTTTGCAAAGTTACAGTAGGTCAAAACCAGGTCATCTGACAAGAAAATGTATTAGGTTTAAATTAGGTACAAAGTCTTTAATTCTCACTGTTGATATTTGATTTTAAAAACATGATTGAAAGGATCCCTGATACAAATGGGGGGGGGGGGAGGGGGAGGGCTGAGACCAAGATTTCTTGAGCTTTGTCCTCTGTGCAATCAAAAGCAACACAAGGCATCAAGGCTTACATAGCACAGGCACAGAATAACGTGTCGAATGATTATAGCTGGTTATCATTATTTGACGAAGATTATTGTTTTAGCTATCATTCATTTGGGTCTCTTTAATGCAAATTTTTGGACATAAAAGTCCTCAAGCACCTTCATCCCTGACTGTCAATGTTCTAACTCTGTGAATCTAGGCCTTAAATGTAAAAGTCAATGTTTAGTGAGAGTTTTATGTCCTTACTGTACATTTACTGTATAAATGATTTGTAAAATCTATATGAGATTAAAACTGAAGACATTACAGTAAACAATACATTAGTTTGCTATGCCGAATGCAATTGACCACTTAAATGTTACCAGATCTTACCAAAAAAAGCATTAAATCAAGATCTGTTTTCACAAACAAATGAAGAAAATTCATAGCAGTTTTTTTATTTTTTTTTTTCATACAACTTGACCACTGGACCACTTGACCAACTAGCACATGTAGAGAATGTTTCTGGTCATCCTCAGTTTCCTTTCTTTCTAAATGTATGTTTCCTTGTCGGTTTTAGGGCATTTACCTGCCATGCTAGATATTGGTGTTAATTTCAATTCAGCAGAAGACTCCTTTAGGAATACTAATAATTAATATATGCAAATAATCAGCAAAAGTTTCCTGTAAAAAATGGAGTATATTTGCCATCAGCATTGTGAATTAGACAAGCTACAGTAGGAAAGAAACTTAAGTATTCCTGAATACTCAGATAATACTACTTAAAATACAATCCCAAATTAATGACTATTGTATTATCAATAATTTGGTATTAAACAAGAAACAGGAAATGTTTCTAATTGCTAAAAGATCACTTGTAATGACTTATGTGATACTATATATGTTAATTAC
>JAAAKB020000142.1:0-15437 GCA_010014835.2 Apostichopus leukothele
TACCATACTACATACGAGTATAACATGTTTATCGAATATTGAAACGGTAGATCCAGTTAGAGGCTAATTAGAGGGCCAGAATTTACTTATTTGTGAGGCCAAAAACAAGCGATGTGAAATTATACACAACTTAGAGTTTGGTATAAAAAAAAAACAGTTTGATAATTACAGATAAAGAAGCCTGCGGCCCAATCGAGTTCCTGTTGCAAGCTTTCCCGAAGCTACATCAAGTCAGGACTATAAACCAGTTTGTTAAATGTATACCCCAAGCATGGACTTTGGTACATCCGAAAGCTATTTTTAAAACATTGTTTCGTTGTAAAATTTTCTTGATAATACAAAGCCTTTATTAAAAACAATGAAAATTTTAATTTGGTGCTGTATCCGTGATGCCACTTGTAGATCTAACTGTCAACTTTCCCAAATGAAGTTATACATCGAAATTTCTCGCAAATTAAAAGAAAGACAAAAAAATGAATAATAAGATAAAAATTTAACATAGTATATAGTTATGTAAGCATTTCTAGTTTAAATGGCACATACCGTTAAAGCTAAATTGTTTCATTGTGTATAATAGCATTTTAAGCTTATACCATTCACATCTCAGACATACAGCTATGCACGCTACGCCTTTAATTCGATTTATCAATGAATGGGACAATAATTCTTTGGTAGTTACTCACCCACCATATATGTACTATAAAGGCCAGATTTAGGGGTTGGTCACCATTCACACTCAAAGGGGGTAGGTCTTTTATTTACTTAGCACGTACAAAAAAAATCTATTTGGTTATTATACTGACACAACACCTTACAAAATAGAAGTTAAAAAGTTTGAGTAGTAATATAACTGACCGCTTGAATGATTTCGGTTAAATTATATTATGTATATGTTGTTATTAGTTATCGTGCATTGTTAGTTAAGTAAACGGCGTGCCATAAGTGGACGGGATCGTACAAATTATTCCAAGTGCCACCGGTCAATTCCTGGGAAAGGATAAATATTTGAAGTGCTTATGATTTTCTTGTTCTATGATCGGCATTTCATTCACAAGACGTTTATTGGTGAGTCGTGGCTATATATATACGTCAAGGTTTTCAGTTTTTTTTTTTATATTACTGTGTTTTGAAATATCTAGGCAAACGTGATAAATTTACAGTGTGAAAACTGCATCGTTTAGAACTGGAGTGTGAAAAGGATTTGCAGAATCGGGGCAAAGGTAAGGCTTGGCATATAGGTTCGTTTGTAATACTGTCTTGACCAAGGCGCCTGGAGGTGGACACTACATGCATTCTGCCGTATATGTATATTTTAACCGCCTACAGGGGTTTGGGGCCCGAATAAGTGAGTTGGGAGATACACGTGATTGTAACACCGTGTCTGATCGTTCTATCAAACATTGTGACCAAGTAGTTCTTTCTGTTTGTGTTTCTTTGCGCGCGTTCGTTTTACCGTCTTTGTCAGCAACCTCGTATAATATTAGTGCGGTCTCTGATAGTGCAACGAGTATAATCGTTGATTTTAATGTATTTTTGTTAACTATATGTTGCAAACTGTTTTCTTATTTACGTATATAGGAGCATTATTCGTATCCTTTTTGCCGTTTCCTATTACGCGAAGACTTGCGCACAATATATACGCATCATTTGTTGCTGGATTCGCAACAGAGAGCGAATTATCACATCAGATATATGAATATTGATATGTTCGTAATTGTATTGCCTATAGCGTCGTGATTACAACACTTTCATTGCAAATGTACTAACTATAGCCAGGCTAGCGTAATTTGCACAAAACACATTCCTGTGATACATATACAGTTGTGCGCCTTTCGTTTCAGCAGGGATGTGCATGGTACGGTATATTGTATGCTATACTCTTGCGCAATGTGTTTACAATGTATGTTTACTTTACTATATGTACGCCGAAGTTGTACAATATCATATATTGTGCATCTCTTATGACCAAAATTGAGGAAAATATCGATGATGACCGCATAAAGTATTAATTTTGCGTTGTGGTTAAAAAGGGTCAATCTTGAGTTATATAGTCTTAGGAATTTATATTCCATTATTATTCAACAAATCTGCGTGACAATGTTTCATAATATTGAGAGAATGGAATCAAAGGGGGGCATAAGTAAGCAATTCAATGTCTCCCGGGGTCGCTGGTGGTAACGTAAGCCGAAGCACAGCTGACTTTTATTAAGGGAAGAACGCCCGAATGACTAAACGTGTATTGAATGGAGGTTTCTTCGCTTGCATCTTGTACCGGCGTCGATGGATATGTTATAGGAAGAATCGGGGACTAAATACGACCCATTGCGTCACTTGTGACGACATGTCATTCAATCTGCGCCAGTTTCTTGTTTACAGAGATATTTGCTCGAGAGGCTAACCTCTAAATCTTAACACACACGTATACGGTATTGAAGACTTCAGTGTACATGGCAAAGAGTGTACACAGGTATAGGCTATGATTTAGGCTATGTCAATATTGTTGACTTCCGTACATCCAATATAGACCCAAAGGCTAGCAGTAGAGATGGAATTGATGCTACAAATATCGTTTGATCTCTTATGACAAACTGAATCAATCTAATGAGTAAATTTCAATCTAAATATGATGTTTTCCTTTCAGAAACAGCTCAATAAATTTGGAAATCTATTTTGAAAGAGCATTAGAATTAAAGCATATAGATACTAACGAGAATCGAACCAGAGCCAAAATGATATATCCTGGTTTATATAACCACAACTCCCGCCCCTGCCCCCCCCCCCATAGTCCCAAGTTCTTATAACAGCGATCAGCATAACCATTTCGATTGTTAATCGGTGGTGCTGGGGCGAGGGGGGGGGGGTGGGAGGGCAGAAGTTTCAGCAAGATGAAACTTGAGAACGAAGTTATAACTTGAAGAGAAACTTGAATAGTTTGTCGCCGGGATAAGAAATATATGACCCAGTAGCTAGAACATCAGTCAATCAGAGCCAATTTAATCTGGATCAAGTTCATGGTATCATAAACCTCGATCATACGAGCCCGAAGTATATTTATATTAATGGCTTTATGACATCATCGGTGGTGAATAGTAGACATAATAATATACGCGGCACCGGTGTATGTAGGACGATGGCTTATTTACAGAGCTTTAAATTTAATAGGTTGAAGATTAATTGTGATAATTAGGTAATATTTACGAGGTATTATTCGTAATATTTCATACACTAAAAGCGGCGGGGTCGGCGGGCCCTGCCGAAGGAGTATTCTTTAAGTATACCGTTTCACTGTTCGGGTATCACCTGGTGGTGACGTTTGCTTCAAGGAAGGCTGAGATTGGTCACACGATGACACACATGACATAGTGTTTCCTTATAATTTTGGTTTCGTGTTGAGATATTTCTTCGAGAGGACAGAGGGAGGGGTCCCCGCCCCCCCCCCTATTGACGTCTTGCTAAAGAAGGAAACCATCAACGAAAATAAAAGCCAGACCGTTTCTAGTCGTAAAAAGTGCAATAACGTTTCGCTGCTCAGTAAAGGTCGATTTGAGCGAAGAAGGGGGAGAAGGAGAGGGAGAGGGGGTAAGACGTATCCAATCATTGTGGGATGGGCTACATATAGTTATCAAAATATACAATTGAACTGCGACAAGACACTTTAATGAACCAGAAAATAGTCTGGAATCCCCCTTTAAGGCATTCTCGGCAGCCTGAAGCCGCATTCCAACTATTTAACGTGGCAGATATATTACATGTATGTTCACGCGAGGTTAAACTGAGGATAAACTGATGCTAGAAGATATCAGAGCACTGACATAGCAGCGCGTAAATTAAAACTCCAACCGACGGATTTAACTGATCTTGAAAAAGCTCGCATAAACAGTCAGAGAACAATGTCGCTTGGATATTCATTGTACTCTCATTGTACTAACCGCCGTCGATGAATGGATGTACGTTGCGAGGCGGCCAGTATATATGATATAACATCCTCCCCCTTTCAAGAGGTGAGGATATAAATCAAGGTTTATAAATAACTGACATAACAAAACAACATTACGTTAGAAAAACAGAAAATGTTCTAAACCCCCTTTCCCCTTATACGTCAATTAGCTCTCACATGAACGCAGCATGTAATGGGAACCTATACAAGCTGTAATAAATATACTATAATATACGGCTGTTGCCATGCAGATAATGTCCATGGCTGTAGTTACTGCCCTCCCTATTTTGGTCACGCACACGCTGTGGAAGAGAGGGCGAAGGGGTTGCGTTTTGTCCTCCCCCCCCCCCACACACACACCCTCGTGGATACAGGTATCATTGAAGAAGCATATAAAGCATTAATGATTAATTCGTCCATCTGGTCGTTGAAAAGTTTCTTTGAAAATGGAAATAGTTGCGTAATTATCGTCTCGGTACAAAGTACATTTTAAAATGTTGCAGACCTTTTCCCATAGCAACCCGAAAATTCAGTTTGGCCTTCATATATATATATCAAAAGAGAGAAAGCAACTCTAAACAGCCCAGCTATGACTGGCTTACCTATCATCAATTAGAACGCGCGTTACGTCTTTCGACTTCAGTAAGTATTACTAGTTCACGATGACGTCACTGTGATACACATTGAAAATCTAATTTTATCAGCCATGCCGTTATATGTTTAGCTTCCATTCCCCACCTTTCGAACGATTAATCTTACCGCTATTGAGGACAAGTTGAAGAACTGTTCTATTTTTCAACTGCCAAAATACAACAGTTCTTAAACTTGTCCCCAATAGCGCTAAGATTAATCTCTATAAATGCTAAGTCGTTTGTTTTCTTAAAGCTCACTTAAAATAAAGTTATGGAAGGTTATAGCTTGCAGAACCTAAGTCATCAGTCTTAATATGTACTCTGTATGAATGCTAATCGTCCTGTTTGGAAAGGTGTTTCTATTGACAGTATAAACTGTCTATACCTTCGTTTAGTCTCACGATATTTCATGTTACTAGGAACATTTATAAATTCAGGAATGTAATTAAATGTTTCTTGATCAGACAGAACTATAAAGGTAACTATTTCCAGCTACTATATTTTACGTCTATAAGTATAAGCAGATAGGAATGTCTTTGCCACAAATATGTTATAAAAACAATGCCCCCTCATTCTGATCATAGTCTTCACATACGCAAATATTAAAGGGATGCAAATTAACTGAAGCAATAACGAAACAGGCTGACTTGAAAATGTCTGTTTAGTCATGGTAAGGTATAACGCGCTGACTGCTGTAGTCTTCATTTCAAGGAAAACTGTTATTAATATGTTATGACTCACCAATCAATAAACAAAACAGTGGAAATCCCAAAGTAAATGCTGGCATTTATTCTGCCTTTTATCTTATGTATGTATTATCTACAATTTATGACATTTGAAATTAACACAAGGGATATGTCTGTGTAAATATTTGTAATAACTGAATATTTGGCCAGTATCACCTAAATAAGATCAGATTCGTTACTGACTGGTTGGCCAATTCAATCCACCGCAGTGACACCAATGGCGATGGAACACGTTTCCACCAAATATTTCTACTTATAAAAATGAATTTCTATCATTCTGATTATAAAGTTTTCTTGTCCTAGCACCAAATTATACTTTTAAGTTTGCTTAAAGATGACAAAAACCACATTTTAGACTTGATCAAGTCCTCAGCCTTCTGTGTGTGAAGGAACGTTAAATTTGTGATATCTCCCAAATGGAATCAGATTTTATTAGCCGTTTAGAGAAGCTGTTTTATGACAGTTACTTCTATCACATAGACCAATGAGCATGGCACCAGGGTATATGTCTCTTTAATTTACCCTGAAGAAAAGAACAATCAAAATGTGGTTGGAAAAAAAAAAAAAATCACATTGAAAATATATCAGCCCTCATAATTAAGAGCATCATTAACTACACAGAGACAAAACAACTAAAAAGTACAGTTAGTTAAACTTTCTATTTACAAACTAAATAATTTGTTTCGAATAAATAAATACGCAAACTATTTTCTTTTTGCAAAACTTGATTAATATGAACTTCTCATTCTATAGTACGGCATCTCGGCAATCAAGAATATTTTCTTCTTTGGATAATATCATTTGTACAGTACTGCATATACCAGTGATACAGGAATATCTTGCTTTTATCTTACTTTGATCTTTTCACAGTTTTTCTTTTCTTTTTTTCTCTTTTCCTTGAAACGAATCTTTTAAGGCAGTAAAAAAAAAAAAAAAAATGCACTCCAATAATCAATAATAGTGTTAAGTCAAATAATTCAAAACAGCACTTTTCTCGTCCAAACTTTGGTTTTCTAGAAATAACAGAAGCGAGATATCCTTAATTTAACCATTCTAGTCAAAGATTTGTTTGCACTTTTAATAACTTCTCTGTCATTTTTCCATTGTTGATTAACCCTTTTTTCAATATTGTCAGCTATTCTGTCAGGAAATGGCAGTTGCCTCTATGATCACCCCCTCCTCTCCCACCATAACCACACAAACTGATTGCTAGATGATTAAGAACAAGCTTCAAACTTTGGTGCCATACAAAAACCTGTAAACTAAACAAAAATTTGTGGATCAACAACCAAGAAAATTATGACTTAAATAAATGATTACGTCATGAATATTCATGACTGAGTATACCTGCACTTTTTCTCAGCAGCAAACAAGGAAGGAAAAGTTGGACCGGAGCAGAGAAGAACTGCTGTTCTGTTATTTGACCTAACGTTGATTTCTCACAAACATTGAAAATGTGTGCAACTTGTAATCGATGGTGGTTGTGATACATCAAGCAAACATCCTTTCTTTCTTTGGCCAATCTTTTTATCACCTCAATACCCTTGACATATATATATATATATATATATGTTCTGTTAAAAAAAATTTATAAAAATAACATACAAACCTGTTAACAAACTGCTTACATACTACCAATAAATAGCCTGTGTAAGAGAATGTGTAAAAGTAAGTGTGTCTGACGTTTCGATACTAGCAGGATCCTCGCAGAAGAAGATCCTGCCAGGATCGAAACGTCATGCCCACTTACTTTACAAAAAATAAATATATTCTCTGACAGAAAAAGGAGTTCTTCCCAACAAAAATATATACATTCTGTAACAGAAAATATATGAAAAATATACTATATTATCTGACATAAAATTGTGTTTTACAAGATATATTTTCATTCACTGAAAGAAAACATACATATAACCTAGACCAAACAAATGTATACGCTGTTACTGCAAAGGAAATTCTTTACACATGTCGCGTAAATTTGAATCAGTCGGACATGTTACCGTAGTCCAGCGCAGACTAGTTTGTGCGGCGGTAGTCCAGTAGTACGGCCCTTACCAGTGCCACACTACTAGATCTACGCTTCAGTAAAGTACTCGGTATAGACACGCCATGGTCGATCACTCGGAATTCAGAGGCATGAGGCAGCAACTCGAACGGCTCTCAAGTCTAATAAAGCAGGTGGTGGCGAACACTTCGCTGAACCGATTGACACAAAACCCACCACCATCACCAGCATCCACAACCCAACCAGGGCGTACTCATCGTCTAACTCCAAATCCAAGTGAAATGGCAGCAAGTCCGGCCTGTACCCGGGAATATCGTAATTTATAATTCTATACTTACTATGCCCAACGTCAGTGCTCGGCCAAGGCACGGCTTCAGTACCCAGCAGGAATTGACATGGTTCTTTCGACCTGCAAGGATGACAGAACCGGTGTGTTACAAATGCGGTCAAGTTCACGGCTATTTGAGCCGTATCAACGAAATGGTACGTGGGCCTAGGCTTAAGTGCATGTAGCCTATGCGTCAATGTTGAGTTATTGTTACTCGTAATAGGCCTAAGTATAACCGCTAAGCCCACCTAACTCAAGCCTATATGATTCAGGTTAGACTCTACTGTTACAAGTTGCTCAGTGTCAAGCCTCAAGGTCTGTTTGGGTAGGATTGCTGAGTTAGGTGAGATCATGAGTATTGTCAAGAGTTGTTAAAGGTCAAGGGTGGTTATTCTTTCTGTGTAGTTGACACCGGAGGGTGAACTGTAAAGTTGTAACCCAGCTGTACCGTAAATATAAGTTCTAACCCCACAATTACCTTGCATATTCCATTTAATTCTTTTTTTTTTGTAGTAATTTGTAACAAAAGTTCTCTCTGTCAACCGATCGAGCTCTGTTCACCATCTATTTTTTGATAAGACTTTTTATTGAGATTTTCATCACGCTCTAATCCCAACATCTCTGTTGTCTGCGCATTCATGTGCCCCACATTTTGGCGATGTCGGCAGGATGGAGTGTTACATTTGTATCCACGATATCTTAAACATAAATCAATCAATTCAAGACCTGTTCAGCGATGTTAAGAAATTGTGCAATCTTGGATCCCAATTTTTTTCTCATACATGCAAGGAATCACTATGCCACTTGGCATCCTTGTTTGTTGATGGGCGATTTTATTGATGCTATATGTACTTACTATTGTACATTCTTCAATTCATAATTTCCTTCTGGCTTGCTTGTTTTGTTTTTTTGCTTTTTTTTATTTACGTTTTTGAATAATTTAGTGAACATGGTTATTGCATTTGCCCATCTATATGTGAAAAAGGGAAATGAGAAAACGTAAGCCTTCTGGACATTTATTTATAAACATGTAAGCTGTATCATTTATTTTTGATTTCATTCAGAGAGCCAGAAGGCACTATGGCTTTTTTTTATGTCAGTGTCCATACATTTTTGCAGCAGGGAGTTCAGGAAGACATTGTCATCTGGTTCGTTTCTCTGCACAGGAAATTGAATGGCGTGAAAAATGCCCAGAAGCAGTAGAAAATGCAATACTGAAAAGGCTTTCTTCCAAGTGAAAAGACACCCCGTGTAAAGTGGGAACATGAGGGAAATACAGTCAATCTTTTCCACTTTACAAAAAATGCTAACACCTTTATACAGTGAAAATAAAATAAAACTGTTAGCAAACTGCTTATCCACTAGAAAGCCCGTGTACGAGAATGTGTAAAAGTAAGTTGGCTTGACGTTTCGGATCCTAGCAGGATCTTCTTCAGAGCCTGAATGACAAGTAACAGTAACAGAAGGGATTTGTCCATCTCTAGTTTATTCCCTACCCCTTCCCTTAATCCTCTCTTTGTCCCTCCACTGTTTATCTCCTACCTCTCCTCTCCCCCAATTGATTTCTTTCTTTCTTTTCTCCATCCCTTGTCTATACTAATCCCCTTACATGTATCTCTTTGTGTTCACCATGCTCATTCACCTGTCTGTATTCTGTATGTGTTTTGTCCTTTCTGTTACTGTTACTTGTCATTTAGCCTTTGAAGAAGATCCTGCTAGGATCGAAAAGTCAGGCCAACTTACTTTATACAGTACATAGATGATTTCGTTATTCAATTTTCTCTTTTCTTTTGGGACACTGACGAGGAATAACATTGTGAGCATCATTTGGCAGTCAGAGAAGTCTAACCTAAAGCACAAATCAGGCTTTATTTTAACCACGACATAATGCATACAGTGTGACAAGGTATGATTGATTCGTAATTTGTGACACGCTTTGTTGATGTTTAAAATAAAGAAGAAAAATACCCATTAACCATATGATGACTATGCTGAATCCTTACAAGACCCATCTCTTGAACATTTCTACAACAAAATGATTCAATCATGCAGTTAAGTAGTTAACGTTCTTTGCAAATAGGGCAATTTAAGATGTGAAAGATTCATGGAGGCTTTTAGTCATTATCATATAGGGGAAGTTAATGTCATTTAATCATTTTGATAATAGAAAGGTAATTCTCAAGCCCTACATTGTTGATTTATTGTTAATGCAATTATGTACTACAGCAAACAACAAATGTAACTATTAGGTTTAACTACCAATCACTATCATCTGTCTATAACATCTCTCTTCTGCATGGATTTGTTCCCACTCTCTCGAACTGGTGCTTGCAAACCACACATCTCACATGTATGAGACTACCAGTCACTCAGATCTGATCAGTTGGGATGATTGCTGATGACAGAAGTTAAACTGCTCATTGTAAGTATGAAAATGTTGGGCATATGTATCCAGTACACTGTATGGTACATGAGGGAAAACTGAATGAAGCATAAATCTCAACCATGTTCACTTGTATGAAGGCCTATACTAAGTCTTAGCCTAGTGTATAATAGTAGGTATGCTGTTTAGAGTAATCTAACATGATATCATGCTACCTACTAACGTACGTAATGCAAGCCTATATATTTCAGCCAAAGGGTGAACAATTTATTGTAGAAAATCTGCCATGGCTCTTGGGGTAATTGTATCATACCCACGAGCTTTATGTATTGTTGCTGCTGTATGTATTGTTCCGCTATTATACTGGTTACTGTTTATCCGGCTATATACAGTATGCTTCACTGTCTATCGTATCGTCGTACTATCATGTGCAAGGTGATGTCGCAAAACCACTAACTTTGAACTGCTTTTCGGTTCTAAGCAATTAAGTGCATTTGCACTGGTACACTGTGGCCAATGTAATGAATAACCTAGTCACTGAAGTTACTGAACAACAAAACATCTCAGTTGGCCCTTACAGACCTCCGTACGTTCTATAGCATATATATTTTCTTGCAGAATATATTTTTTTCACAGAATAGAACTTTGTTGTTAGAGAATTTTTTTTACAAAGGCATACAAATGTATTTTTGCACAGAATGTAATTTTTTTCTAAAGAATATATATATTTTCTGTCACAGAATTGATATATTTTTTTAGGGAATTTTTTTTTGGTCAGAGAATATATATACTTTTTGAACAGGATATATAAATATTTTAGAGAATATATTATTTCTCTTTACTAGAATAAATGTATTCTTGGCATAGAAAAACATAAGTTTTGCACAAGAAAATGTGTATTTTTCTTTTAGAGGATAAATATACTCTTGGTATATAAAAATAATTGTGTTTTAGAACTATATTTTTACAGAATATTTTACTGTAAAAGAATATATATGTTTTTTTGTATATAATACATACTTGTTATGAGAAAATATTTCCTGGACGCATGGAGAATATATAAATATATTCTTTAAGGGCATAAATATAATTTTCAGAGAATACATTTGTGTATACAAATATACATATCTATATATATGTCTAAATGTATTTTTCAAGTAAACAATGAATGTATTTTTCAAGTAAAGCATACATATGTTTGTACGTAATATATTCCGCTTTCTCGAGCCATAGGCAAACGATCTCTGCGTTATCAGAATTTTGTAAAATAATGGATAAACATCAACCTTAAGACATGTACTAAAGAGTCGGCGTCATCAACTGATCATCATTTTAGCCATATGAGGCGTTAAAGACATAAAGCATTGTTAAAGCTAAATTTATTGAGAAACAGGAGAGTTGTGGAAACAATTAGAACTGCAATTACTTTTCTTGTACTATTACATATCAACATTAATCTGTCTTTTTTTCTAAAAAAAAATGTCGATGATATTACTGCCGGAAATACTTACGATAATGCATGTACGTATAGGTACAGCTTGCCATATGCGTTATCTCAGCTTTGTGAGCAGCTTGACTTCATCTATAATGATGACTCGCTTGTTCTAACATAACAATCGTGTCTACTGCAATGGTTCGGTACGTACATTCCCTTTTGCACATGGCATATGCAAAACGTAACAAAATTAGGTAAACTGCGCTTGACCTTTTGCGTTACAAACATTTCTTTACTCTTCCCTCTTCACGCAATAAATGAAACTCTTTAAGAATAATCACCATCAAGATACAACCTTGGCACGAAATCCAAACAACTTGATCCACCTTCTCAACTCCAGTCCCCTTACTTCAAGACTGCATATCATTCGACCATTGATCCACTCTCTCAACTCCAGTCCCCTTACTTCAAGACTGCATATCATTCGACCATTGATCCACTCTCTCAACTCCAGCCCCCTTACTTCAAGACTGCATATCATTCGACCATTGATCCACTCTCTCAACCCCAGCCCCCTTACTTCAAGACTGCATATCATACGATAAAAAAGGAATGGATACTACACATGATCCTATTTATACAATAAATGATTGTCATGAATTTGCCCATTACCCTAAAGGAGCCATCATCCCATGATCGTGTTGTTACTTTTGAATTATGAAGAGTACATATATATATAGTTTAATATCATAACAAAACCGTGATATATGTTAAGTAATCTAGTCATAACTACATGCCAAATTGTCGAGGTACTGTCACAGTGTTAGTCTCAACGTGAGAAAGCATCAAAACATGCAGCTTGTCTTTTAAGTTAACGTATGAACATATTACCGCTACGATCTCTTCTTCCCCCTTCAGGAATCTCGTACTCAAACCATGTATGTCTATGTTTTCAAACTGACGGATTCCAACCACATCTTTAAGTCGTGATTGGCAAGTCTTTCCAAACCCGAGAATGTGCAAGGCAACATTGTTTAAAGAACGAGACTTTGTAAATGTATAAGTTCAATGTTACTCTTTATTCTGCTGTGCCAAGTATTTACCTGTTACATTTGAACAATAAAAAACAACAGAGTTATATGTAACGTCATACATGTGAGCACGAGACGTTCAACTTGACTTTCAAGGGAACATACAAAATATCAAAACGAGGCTGATGTGACTCCCTTGGAAAAAAGTCACTTAACGATGATCGTCATGTAAACAGTTACCAGGTGGATAATTATTTGAATATGTTTATGAAACAGTAGTTTCCTGCAATAGGCGAAGGGCATCTTTTTAAATTTTATATCTGGATTAAAAAGAAATGGGAGTTCAAGCAAAGTACTAAACCTCATAGGTCGTCACAGGAAAAGAAAAACAAAAGACTAAAATGGTAGCTGGAGGGCAATCGAAACATGACAAAATGAGGTCAGAGAAAGATGCTCAAAAATGTACTTACTAATGAAATTAACAAACAAATCTTTAACAGCATATAACCTGATCTTTCCTACCGCTGTGCTTATATTTACTTTCTTAGGAACAAGGGAAAAGTTTCAGTTGCTGTGCTCTAACTATTAAAATTTAAGTTTTTTTTTTCGCTTGTTGATCTTATTTACCCAGCTTAACGGCAAAACTCTTGGTACAAGGTAATTATACCAATAACACCTTTTTCTTCTTATTTAGCAATTATTACATAACTATTTCATACAGAAAAAAACGGCGGAATCAATACATCACTTTTAGTTGTAAGAGAGTTTGCTCTTTCTCCATGCTTTTGTCTTTTGCTGTATTTGTCTTCGTCTTGCAGGGGCTACTAGAAATACAGAAGTTCCATTCTTTGTCATCTTGATCACGAGTTTTCGATTAAGATAGAAAGAACATTATTGGCCAACACAAAAACCACCGTTAACTCCCTCTTAAACAACAACATGTTGCGTAAGCTTCCTCAATGATACACAAAGAAGAAGCAGAAGAAGAAAATAAAGAGAGATAACGAATAGAGACAAGATAAACCAATGAAACGAATGAAAACTGCTGTTTTCACACCATTTTTTGACTGGAAATTGGACGACTGGTCCTGTATCCTTCTTACCAGTTACTTTTTCGAACAACAGTGTTGGCAAATTTCGCCTCAATTACATGCCAATCATTTCACGCCTTAAACAGTTGCTTCGTATTTGGTTACAACACAACTAACTCCAATTGGCAGGATTAATATGATAAAGCCGTTATCGTCGTCCAAGTAGTGTTTAGTTTTCAGATCCTTCCGGATCATCCAAAGTCTTTCTTGAAAAAAAACCCCCAGAGATAATTGTGTTTAGTTTCATTTGGGACGGAAAGCTCTAGTAAGGTTTAAGCGTACCACGTTGTTCAACTCTACAGATGTGGGCGGTCTAAGGGCGACAACACCCTCGTTCCTTCGTTTCAAATTTGAAATGTATTTGGGTTTTAACGGTAATTGGATACTAACACACATTATTGGAAACTCTTAAATTTTAGGTATGGCCGTTCCTTGTTCATTTAATATTAAGTAAGAAGATATTGCTGTTGATAATCCTTTATTTTTAATTTGTGTGGCGCCTGGGCAAAATTTTGCTTTTCGGAGATCTGAAAATCATTTTAGTGAAGAAATTTTGTGGAACAATCAGTTTAATTAAACGGAATAATAACACTCTTTACTGTAAAGACAAAGGTGTCCTTAAAGTCAGAGACCTGCTCGACCACTGCAATCTCCCTTTGTCATATATTGCTTTGGTGGCAAAAAAATTCCTCTGAATAATGTTTATGTTTTGCTTTCGGCTCTCCCTCGAAATTATAAGAATATTGTGTATATTGATATTGAGGAGACTTGAAGTCCTCCTCTTGCCCAAAATGGCTTTTAAAAGTACTTCCTTTCGCAACATGTGATATTTGAAGTTTGATTTATCTGTCATTATGTTTGTATTGTATTGTCACAGTGATAAAACAAACAAATAAATGAGATGAACTGATGTTATTAATAGCACATCTTCTTGTTAATTTATAGATCATTGCTTCAAGTAGTTGCAGAGTGGAATCAAATGTCTTAACTAAATTATAACCAATGGCATCATACTCGTTGCTACTTTTTCTTTCTGTTCGAGAAAGTGTAGTTCAATATTTGCAATTTGTTTTGTCCAAATAATTTTGGCACTTATCAGTTTCTTTATTTTATCAACAGAAAGGATACTGGTTCTGTTATTTTCGGTGTGAGATCCGTATTGAAACATAAGAATATCTCTTTTGGGACTGTGAAGCCAAATCTAATTTCTTGTTAGATGACGAAAGGTAGTTTTGGTCATGAATTTCTTTTCAACAAGCGAGATATTTTCTTTGGTTATGTCTTAAGAAGACGTATCCTTATAATTTCCTTATTTCCAATTAGAAGCACTTTTTGTTTTGTTAGCCAATAAGGTGGGCATCGGTCTGTAAATTTGTCTCTGCACAAATTGAGGTTTATTAGGTTTATTAGAAAAGAACTTTTTTTCCCCCCAGAAATGCTCATATAAAGTATGCGGGATTAAGACGTTCTTTTTATTATTGTACAATTATTATGCTACTTGAAAGAGAATTTAAACTTTTCTATCTTTGTAATTTCTTCCTATGCGCATGAAAGTTTATATAATTGTATGTCCTTCTTCTTTGTGATAATTCAAAATGCAACTCCGAACAATATGCTGATCGATATAAAAAACTCCTAAATGTTTGAATTCTCTCTGTTCAGTTGTGATGACGTCCCTTGATCAACATTGCAAACATCCCCAAAAAGGGTCAAACAATTAAATATTTTTTTCCAAGGTGATACAGTCATTTCGATTTAGAGGGGAAGCCCCTCCCCTTAGACCCCTCCCATAGCCCCCCCCCCACTTTCAACATCAAATCCCGCCCTTGCGTGTTACTTTACATTAAGC
>JAAAKB020000253.1:0-15435 GCA_010014835.2 Apostichopus leukothele
ATATATATATATATATAATATACGCTACATATGTATATGTATTCTTCGTTTGTTTTATGACACTTCAGCTGACGGAGGCTGAAATAAACAACCGAAAATTTCTTCGGATATTGTGCTTTTTAGTTGATTTTTACTCTCTACTTACTGTCTACATGCCAGTAAAGTTAAACAAGAATGTAAGTACAATAAAATGACGGTTTCTATTCATAGGGTCCGCAGTCAGTTTGTTTAGTCATTAGTGACATTAATGTCTTCTTTTCTGTTCCCTTTTATTTCATCACAGTGCAGGGCGGGTGAATATGAGCCGTGTATGGGTGGAAGCCATCGGCGTAGGTGGAGATGTTCTTGCCCAATCGGATTCATGTGCGACTATTTCGCTCTCGAATACAAATTTGTCTGCGTGGAACGAGAGAATAGGTAATGACATTTTCAGCAATGATTAGATGAATAGCCACGAGTTACTCCCCCCCCCCCTCCCTCTCTCACCCCCAGAAGAAGAAAAAATTGCCCCCTTCCAATATATGCCAAAACTGTTCTACATATAATTCGGCCATTTATTTCTTGCATCCTATCTATTTCATTGTTTAATACAACCTGTTGGTATTTGCACTGTTGGTCAACAGGGGACATCGGTTTAAAAGATCTTTACTCGACAAATTCTATAGCATAATTGTATTAATGCTCGCATATGTTTGATGATTTATTATATATAACAACCAAAGGTGGCCAACTCAGTATACTCACGTGACTGTCGTTAAATAAATCCCAGTTTATGATAACTAAATCAGGTCTTAGCAACTGGAATATTTGGCTATAATATCTTAATTGTATCAAGTAAATTTGGAGCAAAATGTTTTTCCATGTTTTTCTTCTTTGTATGATTTGAACATGAGGTTCATGTATAGTTATGAACGATACTGCTCTACTAAGCTGCACTTAAGAGTACTTTACTGAAGGCTACGAATGTACACTTATGTTGTACTTGAACTCATGCTGTTGTACTCGTCCCCATGATGTTGTACTCGTTCTCATGCTTTATACTCGCACTTATACTGTTGTACTCGTACTCATGCTGTTGTACTCGCACTTATAATACTGTTGTACTTGTACTCATGCTGTTGTTCTCGTACTTATAATACTGTTGTACTTGTACTCATGCTGTTGTTCTCGTACTCATGATATTGTACTTGTATCCATGCATGCTGTTGTATTCGTACTCATGTTGATGTACTTATAAGCATGTCGTTACACCTGCTATTGTACTTGTATTCAAGCTGTTCACTCGCGCTTATATACTGTTGTACTCGCAGGTATACTGTTTTACTCGTAGTCATGTTGTTGTTAAAGTAGTCATGCATGCTGCTGTATTCGTACTCATAGTGTTGTACTCGTGCTGATGCTGTTGTACTCTTACTCATATTGTTCTACTTGTACCCATGTTGTTGTACTTTTACTCATACTGTTGTTCTCGTACTCATGCTGTTGTACTCGTACTAATGCTGTTATACTCGTATACTACAAATCTGATAATGACAGCCACCAAAAACCACTCTGACATTTCAGTTTTCATCAAATTTTGCATCTTAATTCTTCCGGTCATCTTTACTACTACATCTTTGCTTTTGAAATTTCCTCTCATTCCGCTTAGAGCAACCTCAGTAAGTAATCCAATCATGCGATGGTCTGGAAATTGATACATGACTGGTTAAAATCTTTATTATAGCAATTTGTACCGCTCCTAAAAGATCTAAACTTGTCTTTTACTTAATTCCTTGACCTTGATATCATACCTGTAATTGTTGTTGATTGTTGACGCATGTAGAACGCTGGTTCTCAAATCCGGTTGAAAGTTCTCATTTCAAGACTTGATTTTACATTCAATGTCCGTACTTAAAGATAAAAGCGTCATTGATACCTAACAAAGTGTTTTCTTTCAACTTTCATTTACAGAGCCGACGATTACCTGTACAACAAATTCTTTTAGAAGTTTCAAGACGTTAACCTCATCTATTTCTTCATCAAAAACCTGTTCATACTAATTTAATCTTTCTGATGACGAAGAACCGACCCACACTGAGGCCTCAAAACAACGATGACCTGTTTCCATAGTGACAGAAGTATCATACCTAACAACGGGTGAACATAGCGTGACAACATCGGGAGGCTTCGGGGAAAATACATGTTAACAGGCTGGAACTATTAAAAAAATAAATGGACTAAATTTTTTTCAAAATAGTTATTTATAAGAAATCACACCTTTGAGTTTGTTTGCATTTGTTTGCATTTGGTTACTTGTTTATTTGTTTTAAAGTTACTGCAAATATATGACAGTGATACGCAATTAATATTTGAGAAATTTTGGTTAGTGTCCTGGGGAGATACTAAAGTGCGGGTTGGTTCTCCAAATATGCTCGGAAAGAAGTAAATTAGTGTTAAAGGTCATACATTATGTTTGGTAAAAATGGTCACACAAATTCAAATTTCACAATCATTTTACTAAGCCACATCACCACATTTAGCTCCCATGGAAACGTTTTAATCAAAAAATTAAAATCTGTTTTAATGTCTGTGAATAATTAAGAGAGTCATAACTCTGTTAAGAGAGTCATAACTCTGGCAAGAGGGCGCTACTTATATGTAAGAGTATTTTGGAAAGACAATGAGCTATATTTCAGCTTTCTGAAATATGGAAGTAAAACTGAGGTCAAATGTTTCATTTTCTGTTTATCAAAGAGAGGATGAAATGTATAAAAACTGCTTATCTACTGTAGAAAGGCTATCTAGGTAAAAATATCAAGTTTAATGTGCATGATATTTCGATTCGTGCAGGATTATCTGGAGAAGTTAACAAATTTAGCTTCTTTGGAAGATCCTGGCAAGATCGAAACGTCACTGTCCTTTTAACTTTAGTATAATGTCCTATGGTTAGTCTGTTTACCACAATAATGATGGGAAATATTCCACAGATGTATGGTCAGTGTTAGGTTGGTAAAGGTAGCCCTGGCGAGATGGCGTAAGGGAGGTTCCACCCCTGCCTGGTTTGGAACAATTGGTAGAAGCTAATATAACTTTTAATACTAGCTAATTGTCATTTCGTCATGTATTGACGAGTGCTAGAATATATGCAGTTCATACAAGTTCATTGTATGCAATATCATTACATAGTATAGTACAGTATATTGTAATAGGCTGTATGCATGGTTCAAATAGTAGGAGTACATCAATGTACGTATTATGAGCGAAACAGGAGCGTTTGTTATTGTCTGACGTCACCTGATAGAAATGATTTGATTGGTTGAGTTTAACATAATGAATGAATATGAAAGGTGTGGGTGCATGCATAATTGTTTGGGATAACACAATTTATCTTTTTTTTAAAGGCGTATTACTCGTTAATTAGGTTTCGCCGAGTAAAGTTTCTATCACAGTAATCTCTCTTTGATCAATCGCAAGTTGCTGATATGTAAGTTACAATGGCCAGCTAAACATTCCAGGTATATGCAATCTTGCTCTTTAAGAGAAAACTGAAGACTTTAAAAAAATACCTCCTGGTGACATAACTGTCCAATCGGCAGGATATATGGTTCTTGACACCCCTAGGTATTTAGGCCTCTTTCGATGATATATATGTTATTATCGGCCTTTACCCATAAATATTTGATTTTCAAATCAATATTCTGAATTCTATATTAGTAGAGGAAAAAACGTTAGTAAAAGTTTGCGATGTTTACTTTCTATAATGGAGATGTGGTTTGCAAATTCTGAATCTTAAATATTGAAGCTGTTCATACATGATCTATTTATGGCATTTGTGTCAGTGTCACACACTGCTAACATTCCGCCTTGAAAATATGAAGAAAAAAATATGTGATAAATAAAAAGGTTTCAGATCTTGTTGGCACTATGTAATCACAGATTAAGAAAATGACAGCTCCCAGACATGACTTTTAAATTACGATATCTCCCAAACAAAGCAAAACAAATTCTCAGCTGTGTGGAGGAGTCGTTTGCTTCCAGGAAGAACTCTGTCATTCGAGGTTAATATGATGGTTGGGTTTTGGGTCCCATTTAACTTTCTGATAGAAAAGCAGAGGGAAAATGTTGAGCTTGTACAAATCGATTTTCTGTGAAATATATTGAAGAAGAAACACGATGCACAAAGCGAAGAATAGCTCGTTTACTGATGAAGAGTTCTATTCGTTGGAGTTTGTTGCTAAACGGGCCATTACATGGTAATTTCAACCTACGAGTAAGATAAAGAAAAAAACAAGGAAAAAACAGAACAAAACAATCAGTTCGTGTGTTTGCAGTAACAAAAACTATTCTCAAATAATTAGTTCTCGATTTAGATTTAATTTCTTCGTTAACAGTTATTCAACTAACGATTCGATAGCTTATGAATTTTCTCCCGATTAATATGTAAGTATATAAACATATGTATTTAATGTACCACCTAATCATGTGATCCATAATAAAAATTTCGTAGTAATTGAAGTCTTTGTATGTACTGAGAAGCAGAGGGGACAAAACAGGCGGAATCAACGTACTGACATTCAACCATTCGACCTAGTGGTATAGGAACCTCATCTCATGTTCTCCCTTTAAAGATTGATATGATTCCCCTCTCTCCCTCACCCCCGACACCCTCCCCCTCCCCACCCCCACCCCACACACTATCACCCCTCTCCCTCTGCAACGTTATATGGCTTTACACATGTACTGCCAGTATCAGTTTCTAGATCTGGAAACCCCTTTACGAAAATTAAGAAATCGCTCTTCAATGGCCTTGAAATATTTTTCAAGCACCACCACGGTCAGTCTGGAAGAGTGAATGAAGTTAACTTATGTAGATGTCTCCTTTTTAAAACTTTTTGAAGAAAATCTCCCCCGATGATGAGTGGTTTAGTCGACCCGTCTCGTGCTACATCATACAAAATGCCTAATACAGTCTCATCCAAGGAATGTTCAAGAAATAATTAGGGTAGTGGGTTTGCAATTAATTTGTTCGCAATTTCGACACACTTTGGATGAATGTTTATTAATGAGGGGCTAATTAACTATATAATACACCTTCTTTCTTCTTCCGGCATGGATTGGTTTCGTTATAGCAAATTCAGAATCTTCGAAAACTTGTGTAATTTTGAATGTAACGATCGAAGCATATTGTACATCTGCGATGTCGTAAATAGACTACTTCAGCAAATGTTCGTCAAAATATAAATTTTACTGTGATTTTAGAATAATTGCAAACCGAGTTACAACGCATGTGCAAAGGCTGTTTGTTTTCCGGGTAAGGTAAAGTGTTATCAAACACTTCAGTGCAATTTGAATTTTGGAAAGGTTCTAATTGGACTAGTGAAAATGAGGAACAAAAAATACAACAACAAAGCCAGTTTTAATGTGACATTCATATGTGACATCGCAAATAATTGCGACATGTAATTATAAAGATCAAATTATTTTCAAAATGCTATATATCTGAACAAAGGAACGGTTGTACAAAATTGTTTCTTTTCGTTGTGCTATAAAATATAACATGTTTTAGTTCTAACTTTTTTTCGTTTTATATTTAACATCGTCAAAAACATCACCGCCTGGATAAATGGCACATGTTTTCGATTCAGATTGAAACTTCTTGAGTTTATAGTGACCAGTACATATAACCACATCATATTTATATGGTCTGATCCATTAGAGGTGGAGAGCAAGCATAAGCAGCGGAGGCAGTGCGATGTTAGTAGTGATGTTAATTATATGAAGTTATTAACAAGTTAATGAAAGAAACAAAAGCAAATAGAAATTATTGAGGAACTTAGGTTTTAGGCCTTATCTTACACCTACGTATTTGAACATGAAAACATTGTCAATGGAGAATATAATTCATTTATTATAGCATCCAATATGTTAATTCTTGAAAATCGCGATACACGAGGGTAAACAATTTTTTTCCCGGATACCCGACGGGTAACAGCTCTCGGGTCCTGGTTCCCGATTTTTGGACCCGTGTAAACACTTATTAAAATGCCTTTTCTTTAAACTGCAAAGCAAGTGTGGTTCTGTACAACAGTTATATTATCACAAGCTAAATCATATAAATCACTATAAAATAGCTAAAATGTTTCAATTTATGAAAGTGACATTCCACTGTGGGCCTAATCTGCTACCTGTATCGAACAATGCTAGTCCTGTTTGGTGACCTCTTGTGCCTTACTCAAGAAATCAATCATGATGCTGACCACCTTAAAGTCATGTCTGAATCGTAAAGCCTGATCTCAGAAGAGATACTATGAACAGAACTCTGTGAAATGCAATGGAAATGTACAACCAAGGCAAATGAATAGACACTGTATAAAACGGCAATGAGTTGGGAAATCTAGACCAGTGGAAAAACTTCCAGCCTCAGCCATGATTTGCAGCCAGGCCTCCCGCTCTACATGCGATTGCCCTAATCCAACGAGTCTACGGACACTGCTTGTATGTCCAGAGGTTCCAAACCAAGTATCCTTTATCAAACAATGATAGCCCTGTTTGGTGACATATTTGGCCCTACTCTAGACTTCAATCATGATGCTAAAAGTTATATATATGTATTTATTTACTGTCTGTAACAGATACAGTGATATTGTCACAAAGTTGTAAGTTGGAACCTTACTCACCCTGCACCATTGAATAAACTGTATGGAAACACACTGTCTGTTAGGGTCATACATTATACATCCTCACACTTTAACTTGTTTCATCCGATTGTAAAGTTGTCATAGCTCACCATTGCAAAAAGTGTAGAGCTAATGGCCCCTACTGGCCTCTGTATATTTCTTTCCTTATTGAAAGGTGGCAAACATACATACAAATGGCTTTGTCTGCTTTCCAGCTTTGAACGTACCATCTACTGAATGGTGAAATGTCACCTCCCCTCCCCACCCAGCCCAACTAAACAGACCCAGTTGTTTGCATGTTACTAAAGTTTACACCAAATAATTCCACACATCCTATCACAATTCACTCTTAATTTCCTGTCCAATCGAAATTATTCTTCCGCCTTCTGACAAGTTCTTTCCCAAATTCTTCTCAGAAGCTTCTGATATCATATGACATCGTTATATAATAATTTTGTATCTGACATCTTGTAAAATCAAACCTGGGTGTGCAATGCAGATTTCCATCAAAGAATCGTCTCATGAAGATGGTTTTTCGTTCGGTAACGGATAACAAGATGGTCAAAGGTCAGATCTGCAGTAGCAAAAGAGAAAAGAAATTGTAGTTTTTAATTTTGACAACTTTAAACATCTATTCTTTAGTAATTCCCTAATTTCATTAAATCCAGTGTTATTGCTTCATACTACTTGTTTCCATTCAGGTTTCTGACTGGTCTATGATGAAAAGTATGTAGTAGGTATCTCTCCTATTGCATAATAACCGCAATGTCACTGATCAGTGATCAATGAGAAAGGTTTTCTTGTTTTCCCCTAAATTTACTGGTCAAATCAGAACATGGACATGCAACTTTATATCTTGGCCACCTTTTGATACCACTCAACATCTAAAGCATGCACTGTTTTTAATAATGAATATGCATTAGAATATATGTGACAATATTTTCATATAAGTAAACATGCAAACCTCTTCGTAAAAATAATATTCTATTAAAAGAGCTTTGTATTTTGTGTTGAGAAAAAAGTTCAGAATAAACTTGACCCCCCCTGATTTTTCCCTTGCCAATGTTCTTAACAGAGATTTCATCAGTATTATTAATCACAAAGTGTCTATAAATAAGGGGTTAATCAACGGTCTAGCGTGCGTTACTCACAGGATTAATGCACGATCGGGGGATAATGCAAGCGATGCACGAGGGCGGAGCCCGAGTGCATCCAGCGATAGCACAATGTAGTTTTGCATACATATCGATAACCTATTTCTGTGTCATTCGATCTGTTTATTCCTTCCTGCAGATATATGCATATATATACTCAGTAAAGTCTATATGATTTACATGCACTTAGTAGAACATTTCACCATTACTGCCTTTACTGCCTAAACAGATCAATTCCTCATTCAGGCCTTTCCACTCGTGCATATCGTTTTTAAAATTATACATAAATTTGAAGATGTGCTGCATTAAGTAAACCAAACAATGCCACCTATTTAGATTTTTATCTGGGTAGGTACATTTAGAGAAATAAATAGCGTAAAAGGCTAGTCTTCTGCTAGGAATTTTCATTTTTTTAGTGCCATATTTTACAATTCATCAGTATGACATGAGTTCAATGACTTGGTGATGACGTTCTTACAATTTATTCTAATTATGTTGCCTAGAAGCATGAATAGAAAAGGCTTTAATGTTTCTTGTTTGTTTTTGTTTTGTTCTTCCTCTTTCTCTTTCTCTTTCAAAGGTCTCTCAATTTGAAGGATGATTCAATCCACCCTTGTCCAATTCAAACTGAGCAGTTGTCTGAAAGGCTTGACTTAATATACACATCTCATCTGTACAATATCTATGAGATGGATTATGCCAACTATTTACAACTTTGAAAAAAGGAAAACTTCTCCAAATTATAAAAGATCCCTGTTGCTAAAAAAAATAATATGGCAACTGTGATTTGGTATCACTCATCCAAAAAGTGAGCCGGAAAATCATTTTGTAAAAAAAAATCAATACTTGAAACAAAAGAGGAAACAGAATAATATCTGAATCGGCCACAGAACTTCCTCGTCTCTGAGAGAAATCGATAGCTGAGACGGTAAACTGATCCCGGGTGAATTTAGTGATGGATTAACCATCTTCACATTAACCCAATTCATCTGTATCACTGAATGTTAGTCGTCGCATATATCACACTTGTAACAAAGAGCATATGGAACACCCCGACATGTTTTAATTATTTTCATAGCATGGTATTAAAGTAGCAGTGTGTGCACATATTAAACTCAGTTTTTACAAGTTACCTGTGGTTAATTGCAACTTACATATACCTAATATTATTAAAGGGGGTAATATCCTAATAAATTCAAGAAATAAAAAGCACTTTTAACTTAAAAGATATATGTTTCTAATAACGTTGTGGCTATTCAACTAGCAGCCGGGTGAATAACAATGTATAAGCACAGTATTCGTGCGGGGGCAGTTAATTATTAACCAATCAGAGTGCAGAGCTTTGAAGGTGAAGAGTTACACAATTCCACACTTGTCGATGAAGTGACAAGAAATTACGGTTCAAAGTGATCGCTATTCCATCTTGTCCAGTTGCCGTGGGAATAAGGAAACGGGTCATTGGCCCAGTATAGCCTGATGAAGAACGAGGGCAGTAGGCCTTACTTGTCTGACTGCCGGGTGAAACAAATGATTATACATATTCTTTTACGCCCGGAAAAGAATAAAGATATTTTCTTAAACTTCAAACTTGTGAATTCGGGATTACAGGTCCTATGCTATACTAGCCAGTCCTTACTTAAACATTGTGCATTTAAGCATTAACATTGCAAACACCATTGACCATTGGCAGACTGACATACCCCTTAGTCACCTACCTCAATATATCATATGTATGATTGTATATCAGGGACATCTCAAATTCTAAGAAGATGCACACGGTAAGAGTTCCTACATAAATGGAATCCCTAGTTGTAAAATGCTATGATAGTGTTGGTACAATGCAAAGGTATGTACAGGCTAACCTGAAAACGGAAAAATGAAAAACAAAAGTTCACAGCTATTATAAAAGGCAAAGAGGCTTTATAGTGCTATGTTTGTTCAAAAGTAATATGCTCTTGCATTTGTCAACAATATAACTGAATCTACCTAGTCTTACTCAAATGTCATAAACAACTTCCTAAAACAACGATGAAAAACCTTGGTTCATTCGAAAGATACCAAAGATGTACTTGTTCCTTACACACAAGGCTGAAGAGTTGATCATTAGTCAAGTCTAAATATTATATCATCCTGCCACATGTTCATTTATTACAATTTTTTTTTTGCAATGGATATGAGTTTTCAAATACTGAATGTTAACTAACTGTTAACATGTGAAAAAAGAAAAAAAAGGAGAAAGTACTACAAAAATTTAGAGATTCTAGTGCCACCTTTACACCACGGGTTCTTACAAAATAACAGCTCTGAGACATCACATTTAAACTGAGATATCTCCCACACAGAGCAAGATCTTTGAAGCAGTTGTTCTTCACACACAATGATCTGTCACATGTACTGTAGCTAAAGATGATGATTGGGTTTGTGTCTCCTTCTAGTAGTAATTATCCCATGGATACAAACAGCAAATTGGAAAACTTTCTAAAACTATTAAAACTTTTATTTCATTAAATTGAAACGAAGTTTGAAACAAAATTTGTAAAGTTAACAATGTTCTAATAGGATTTTAAAATGGAATATAGCAATAAAAAAATTTATTTCTAAAAACTCAATTGAAAAAGCTGTTTTATAGGTATGGTTGGTGGTTTTATGTGGGTGACAATTTTACCGAATCTATTGCATTTTACTCAAAATGAGATTGCAATTGTTCAAAATATGAAAGACACCATTCAGAACTTTAATGTACTGCATATTAACAACATTAATGAACCTTTAATGAAAAGAATCCATTTAATTCTACACTTTCTTCACCAAGATTGATTTTCGTACATTCGTTATAAGTACACGTGCAAACAGCGCAAAGGTGAGAAAGTTTTTCGAAATAAAATTGTCTCCACCATACATATTAAAATGGTCAAAACGTAATGAACTGTGTCAAAAGGTAGGATTTGTTCGTGCTGTATTCTTAGTTTCTTTTCAATGTCAGATACAGCTTGTAAGTTCCTCTCAGTAGAACCTAACTTCCACTCTCCACGGCATTCTGTCATCAACTTTTAATGAATTAACCCAGAAAAATGAACATGTGACTTTAGTATATTAAACAAAAGATGCATCCTCGCTTAAAACAGTTTACTGTCACAACAGCCTAAAGTGTTTTTTTAGATTGACAAAGCCTTTGAGAAACATGAAAATCCAAGGCAAATATATTTTATTAGATGAAATTTAAGAAATTTTTGCTTTCTTTTCTAGATGTTAAACCCAAAGGGAAAAGGGATTACTGCAATGATCAGATTAATTATTACTTAGTTACCTGAAGAAGGGAATTATGTTTAAGCAGAGGCTGCTTGTACTCTATTACAGAGCACAACAATATAATAAGCAAAACGTGTCACCTGCAGATACTGTTAGGCTCTCATCACGTAATACTTTCTTTCATTTTTAGTGAGAGACCCCCTAAAGAGGACTTGTGATAGCCACAAAAAAAAAATAAATAAATAAAGAACTTGCATCTGGTTTGACGTAGGTTTCACTGGGGATCATGGAGATTAAACTGACTTATCAGAGGCTAATTAGAATCACCTTTAAAGCCAAGCCTCGTCCTACTCCCACATCTCGAGGGAAAGCCTAAATGCCAAAAATGTAGAAATCTTCATCCGAGGCCAAAACTAAAAGATATAAACGTTGTATTCTGTCCGTGTTTTTGGAGTGCACTCGAAATGGGGGTGTTATAATTAACACTAAATAGCAGGAGGAGAGATCATGATGTCACCGCAGCAAACGGCCAATGACGTCAATTTCAGTTTCGGTGGGGGCGAAAAAATAACCGCTTTATTAAAGATACCAGGTTTGCATATAAATGACCTGATTGCTGACGATGAGTTTCAAGACTAATACAAGGCCAACGATCGAGAAACAGGCAATTTTTGGAAGCTATACTCTCAACAAGATTACAAATACACTGACTTAGAGGCGATCAATCCTTGCAATTGATGGGATATGTATTCAAATTACCCTGGCAAACTATAGAAGCAAAGGGGGCTTGCATCTATCAGCGAGTGATCCAGGCTTCCCCACTGAAGTTGGTTCTCCAAAACTGTTTAAGAAAACACAAATCCAATAAAAGTGGAGACACCTGTAAAACTGGATTGCCGTCTGACAGATAAGGTCAGTCATTTGTCATTTGGCATGTGTACAAGCTTGACCAGATTTTCTCAGAGTCTTAATTTAAAGGGTAAATTTTGGGTGTTTTTTGTTGTTCAAACTTGACAGAATGGTAGCTTGCTTTCGAGTGACTCGATCCATATGATCAAGCCTCCAGGCTAAACTTTCTTGTTGCATTCGCTCAAATGAGAAAATAGTCAAGAATGTTCTGCGTAAAAGTTAAAAGGCACAGAGACTATAGAAGATAACAGACATTAGCAGTAGGTGTTGACCGAGATATGTATGTATGTACATATATAGATATATACGACCATGAAATACATTGAGTTTTAATGGTGCGTTTTGATTGGTACAAGTTCAATTCAGCAGTATTTTTGCACTAATAACTGGTTTGACTTGAGTCAAGTCAGAGTCTTCTAATGTACTGAGTCATAATATTTTCTACAAATTTAACACAAAGGGAGAAAAAAAATGGCAAAAAATCAATACCTGCATCACCTGTACATAACAACTTCCTGCATTGCTGCATGCCCACACGATACCCATGAACAAATTTATAATGCTTTTACTTATTTGTGTGATATTTGGTCCATGCACATTCAGTATCTGTGACAACTTATCACTGTGAGAAGGACTTTTAGGAGAACAAAATTGATCTTCCTTATTAATCAACTGTTCTATCACAACTGTTCAATCACATGATCACAAACATACATTATATAAAAGTTATCTTTAAAAATATTACAATAAAACTCAAACTGGGCAATATAAATTTATCTGCACAAAAGATAAAAAGTTTTCATATTAAAAGTGGCCATGTCTCCAGACATGATTTTTCTTGCACTGTGTAGCAGTGTACACTTCACACACGGAAGTGCAATGGTACAGACGCCACAGACAGGACAGAAGATATTGTACCTTCAAACAATTATGGAACCTCTCCATATTGTTGCACCAACCTGTCTGAACCAACCAAACTGACATCAATATCAACAAGTGACTTGTATACAGAGTATACCTTTCAGGGCTTAAGCTATTCATTACAAGTTTGCTAAAGATCAACAAATCTGCATTCTAAAAGGAACATCTAGTACTGTTGCTAGAGATCAAAGATTGTGCATTTCTGCACAACCTTTAGGTATGAACTTTTGTGATTATTCTCAAGCTTCCTAAGGATGAATACCACCTGATTAATCCACCATTTGGGTTAAAAATGAAAATACCACTTCATGTTACCATTTTGACAGTGCCATCTACTATTATTCCTTGATTGGGAATTTAGTTGGATCGGGTCCGAAGAAGAATATTAAAAGTGAATTGCAACCAACAGTTTTAACAGGAAATAAATCTATAGGACTATTTTACTTGACAGAGATAGATAGAGTTTACAGTCTTTTAAACAGCAATGTGTGCACTGATCTTTTATACCAGTTTCAGTTACCTTGACAACCACTATGTACATTTTCAGTTTTACCTCCATGGTTGGACTGACTATCAGTCAGAATTTAGTAGATTGCAACCATATCCATTATAGCAGGGGAATACATCTGTAGGAATATTTTATTAAAAAGTTATAAAGTTTTGCAGTCCTTTATTAAACACCAATGAATGCACTGATCTAGTTTCTTCAATCACCTTGACAACTAGCTACTTTGCATCTTCTCATCGCCACTGTCAGTCAAACTTTAGAAGTGAAATGACACCTTTAACAGAAAATAATATCCACAGGACTATTTTATTACAGAGCTATAAAGCTTTGCAGTTCTTTAACACCAATGTGAGTGCACTGAACTTACCAGTTTTCAATCGCCGTGACAACGACTATATACACTCTCCAAAGAACTATAAAGGGTCTCATCTCAACTGTCAGCCTCTCTTTGTCCTCTCAATTTAAACTGTCTTTATAAACAGACAAGATACTACTAGAAGAAACCAGGTGTTTCTCCTATATTGTTGCAGATGGTTTGTAAGGAGATATCATGAGTGTTTCAAACATGAAGAAGATATACCTAAACTATTTGATAGTGTTAATTATGTCTCTCTTCTACCTAAACTATTTGATAGTGTTAATTATGTCTCTCTTCCAGCGCTTTCTTAATGAAAGTCCATTTAGTGCAGATGAATGTTTATTCTATTCCTTTTTCTTGACAAAAGAACCCTGGTACTGTACTGTTTTAAGTAGTTATGCTGAAATGTATATCTCTATTAAGATTCCATCAGTTTGCAGTAGGAGAGTGTGATTAACTTATATACACAAATGGCCTCCTTTAAATATGTTGCTCGTACTGAGAGTAAAGTAAAGAATCGGCTCTCATCACCCCTGGGACAAATGTTGATTGTAATAAACTCCTACAGACTTTCAAACTGGGAGTTGCAAGGCCAGACAAGATAAGGCGAGATGAGCCCAGACTGGACTAGATAAAAGGTAAGACCACCAGATCAGACCAAATTAGACAAGATATGACCACCAGTCAGACCAAATAAGCCAAGATTAAGACCACCAGATCAGGCCAAATTGGACAAGATTAAGACCACCAGATCAGACCATATTAGACTAGATATGACCACCAGATCAGACCAAATTAGATAAGATGAGATCATTTGGACAAATAGCCATGTATTTTGAAAAGTAATTTTGTGCCTAAAAATCATCTTTTAATAATCTGAATCTTGATTGATCTATTATAGTCATTCAATGTCACATCCACCACACAACATCTACTGATTAATGATTCCATCTACTGATTAACGATTAACATCTGTTGATTAACGATTCCATGTCACAGATGAAATCCAAACAGAAACACACAAAATATTAAAGACAAAGACAATGACAGACAAACACCAAAGGTTTCACAAACTTAAATAAATCTGAGTTTCAATTGATCTATTAAAATCCATCACCACCACATGAAACTACATACGTAACATCCTCTCATTAAACGAGTCCACACATTTCGACGCCAACAATCTCATTCCAATAATTTCCAAACCCATACCTGCCATTCCATATCAGAAGACAGTACTAAATGTTCTGTAATAATGTTTATCTGTTCACCTACCCCAGGTACGAGAGCTCACACATACACACCTACGTTAGCGCTGACGTCAATGGTAGTCTGGGGATTTAAACCTCTTTAGAAATATCAAAGTCTGCCAATGTTCGCGGGCGACAATAATTACGGGTGAGCTATTCCCCCACAAGATGCGTTTTAAACCTAGCTCCTCTGTTTGCAAATTTTAGAGAAATGGAAACTGATGAAAGGCAACCAATTGTGAAATTCCCAATGAGGAATTGTTGGGTTGTCATTTCCTCCTGAAACTTTATTATAATTTCACCATCAAACCTGTGTCAAAACCCCTTGCACCACCGCCCCCCCCACCCCCCCCAACCCCCCCCCGCCCTTCAACCCCAACCCACGCTTGATCTAACAAACTCCAGTAGTTTTAGCTACATTTATTATTTG
>JAAAKB020000363.1:0-15426 GCA_010014835.2 Apostichopus leukothele
GAAAGAACCTGGGCACGAAAACCAAACTACCGAACGACTGATCCGCTCTCAACCCCAGTCCCCTTGCATTGAGACTGGAATTGTGTGATCATTGTCGGGTGTGTAACACCATTCCCATCGAAAGGGAACAGATACTACTGTACGGTACATCTTAGCCATGATCGCATGATCGTTTCTCGACCACAAAGGATTTGGCCGCAGAAAGAAAAATAATATGACATTTGGGACATGTGTCAATCTCTCATATACCCTTAACTGTGACTTCATTAATAAATTGCTCATTATTATTTTCCACGTAAAGTGGACATATAGTATATGGCCCATCAGCATGGTACAATTATAATTCACATATCACATATTTTAGTAGTCATGGAGAAAAACACATCTACCCAGATGGTAGTGTACTCACCCTCAAAGCCGACAGGGCACTCACAAAGGAAGTCAGCCACAGCGTCCAGGCATACTCCATTCTGATGGCAGGGGTTAGGAAAACAATCATCAATATTCTCCTCGCAAAGCAGACCTTGGAAATATGAAAGACAGAGGGAAATGGTGTCAAAAGTAAAACTGAAAAGTAAAATACAAAACTAAAAAATATATGCATCTCTGATTGGTTCTAATTTGTTATTCCTTTGTATCATTTAACGTACACAAAATCGAAACATATTAAGGAATGTTTCTCTACAAAGAAGATTTTAATACCAATTTGGACCTTAGTTCTTCTCTTCAAACTCACCATCATCTATCTACCACAAACAAATTTGGCACATTGTTATTTTTTCAAACTGACATTTATTTAGAACATTTCTCTACCGCACACAAAATTTTAAAAATCTTCAAAGTTTATGATTTGCATTACCTTGGAAGCCGACATCACATTCACATAGAAAGTCCCCAACGAGGTCGATACATGTCCCATTCAGGCATGGTGAAGGTTCGCAGTCATCGATATCAATTTCACAGTATACACCTGTAGTGGAATATAGCAAGCAAAGAAAATCAAGGAAATTTCAAAGAGTTTCGTGGAAGAACTGTATTGAAATGACGCATGATCCAGCACAGACCTGCTGTGTATCAGAATAAAGTTAAGAGTAAGAATTTTGTCGCCATTAAACATGATAATTCTGTTACTTTCTTTCGGGATATGTCGAACAAAATGAATTAGAGAAGAATAACCGTACGTCACTGTAGCATGGTCAAAATGATATATGCAAAGTAACCCTTACTATAGTTGCCATCTTGGTACACTTACACATGAATATGCATTGATAATGAACCAAGCTGGAGACATAAAATGATGTATGAGAAAGGTTGGAACAGCCAGTTGGGACACTTGTGTAATGCTTTACACCACACTATACTGTCCTCTCATTGCATACTTCAGACCAATCATATCGACAGTATGAACAGCTCCGAAAGTTGATCTAATTAGAAACAGGAACTGATTCATACTGATCTTACTTTATATATAGGCACATAATACACTACAGTGTATCATCAAAACCTGACGAGTTTTATATTTGTGTAAAAGTAAGTTGGCCTGACGTTTCGATCCTAGCAGGATCTTCTTCAACGGCTAAATGGCAAGTAACAGTAACAGAAGGGACAAAAACACGTACAGAATACAGACAGGTTAATGAGCATGGTGAACACAAAAAGATGGATGTAAGGGGATTAGTAGACAAGGGATGGAGAGAAGAAAGCAACAGGGGAAGAGGAGAGGTAGGAGATAAACAGTGGAGGGACAAAGAGAGGATCAAGGGAAGGGGGTACGGAAAATATTAAGAAGAAAATATTAAGAAGCGGGACTTAAGGCAGTGAACAGGTAGAAAAGTACCCGGGAGAGAAACTAAACATGATAGCCAGACTTTATTCTCTGGCTGGCAAACTGACCCCATTCTCATTTCAAATCCTCTCACGCAAGGACTGTGATTGTGTCATGATGGCAATGATGTGCCTCATGTAGTTTCTTCCTGCATGTTTTATGCAGATAAATGTTAAAAACCAAAAATCGGAATTCTATGAGAGCCCATAAGTCACGGCCCTTTGAAAAATATTTTTTAAATAGTTTGAATGAATTATTAATTTCTTCCTGCAAATAATAAATTGGTAAAATCAAATAAATCATTGGTAGCTACAAAGTTACATTGTTAGTTTTTTATCAACAAATTAATAATATAATAATTAAATAATTCATACGAATTAAGTAATTCATAAGAAAATTCAATATTTTGTAGCGCACTGATTATAACAAAATATTTTTCAAATGGCACTAATGGGCTTCTGCAGAATCCAATACAGCGTCTGAACTATTATTTCTCTATCAGAAGGTAATAACCATGATATCAGCCTACAGTATTAGCATACTAAAATGGCCAAAATATCAATCAACTATGAACACTTTTTGAGAAATAAAAATCATGAACCAGTGAGTGACACTAAGTGATCAGATTAACTACAAGATACTTTCCTCCCCCTTTTTTTTTTGTACCTTTTCCATTTCAAAAGGATAATTTACTGTTATAATTTAAAGGATATTTTCACAAGAAGAGTACATTTTTGTGTAATGTATCACAAAAAAAAACATCACAAAAAAAAAACATCACAAAACATCACAAACACATCACAGACGTATCTCATTTTAAAGACAAAATCAACCTAAACAAAACACTGACGTCACACTTCAGCACAAGTGTGTTTTTTTTACTTTTCTCAGACTACCACCTAATCTGGTAAAATGTTGATAAGCATTACACTAGAAACATTTGTGCAAAACGCCACTTTTACTTGGACATTAATTATTGCTACGTATTTGGCCATTTAAATTGGACTCTATAGCTTTTTTCCATTTCGAGCATATATACATAAATTAATATAGAAGTAGCACCTGTTGTTACTGTTTGATACTGTATGACATTTGCTCGGACATATGCCAACACTTACACTTTGAAATTGTCCAAACATTTGTCTCCAGTTGTAAATAAGTTGAGCTCTCTTCTCTCCGATGCTCTGTAATGATTTCAGTTGCTTCACTGTACCGGTGTTTAAGACATTTAGAATAGACGCCACTGGTGGGAAAATCAGAGAATCAAAATGAAGATTTGATAAAACTGCAAAACTAGATCAAAACAAAAGAGTCCAATTAAAGAAGGACTTTTGGGTTGAATTCCCTTTCGAGAATCACGGTAAGATCTAGACATAACCACAACGGTATCAAATGGAGCCAAACGTTCAGTAATTTCATAGACACACCGTTGGACAATAAATGGAAATATTAATCACCATAATTCAAGCAACAACAGTATGTCAATGTAGTATTTGATTTTTCCTCTTTTACATTTGATCTGTTTTGTGACAAATCAAACCTTCCAAAGTGAGTTTGATGACGTAACTTTTAAGAGATCTTATAGCCCCCCCCCCACCCCCCAAACAAAACCAATCTTTGAAATAAAGTGAAAGTTACCAATGCTGGTTACTAAACAAACAATTCAAGAGGGCTGCAATATCAATCAAATTTGAAAGTCTGAGCTCTGCTCTATAATAAATAAACTAAATCATGACGATTTGTTGTTCTTGCAATGAAACCTTTGTAAAATAAAGTCTTACCATGTCTCTCTTTAAATTCAGGATCCAGTCCTACGACCTGCAGGTTTTCTTTATCTGTTAAATCTTTCACCTAGATGGTAAGAAGATGCGAGTGTTATATATATGAGAGTGTTATATATAGTTAGTAGTTTGAAGGGAAAGATGGAAGCAAAACAATAATGGCCATGGAAACACTGGTTTTGATAATGTTAACAAAACAGATCCTAAATTACAGACGTGCTAACAACTAATAGCCAGTTGGAACTAATACACTGATACCTATCCCTCAAGCAATCATGATAGCATTTCCTCCATGTTTGTTAATAAATTTACAAAAGGGAAATAATTGCAAAAACAGAAGGGAAATCTGGAGCAGGGTTGATCTCGACCCATTCTCAAAAGCAAAGGGGAGAGCTTCCAACACCCCCACCCCCCTACTCCCCCCTCCATCTCCACCCCACTTTCAAAACAGTCATTTCAAGCCATTTCAATTTCAAACCATCTTGTGACCTGTTCTGTCAATATTGAGAACATAACTGTTAATATTATTGTCATAAATTGTGAACACAAGCTGCTCTTGGTGGGCCTGCGTTCATCTCGAGTTCTCGACGTCAAATTCATTTGACATTGCTAAACGTCGATGCCTCTGCGACATATCTCGCAGAGTGTTACAAGTCCAACTTACCTTTGCAAAGTGTATTTGTCTCTGTTGGCTATTTTTGCCGGACTTTCTGCTCATTCTAATATTCTTACAGTTAGTAAGAGGTGACCAGCCACGATCATCCTTCGTAGATGACCTCGAGTCTTCAATTTAAAGAACAAAACAATTTAGCAAAAAAGTGAAAACTTTCTAAATTCGAGAAAAAGGAAATAATAAAAGTAAAGTTGCTGAACATTCTATTTCTGTGATTTCTGACCCTACTGCTGTCAAAAATAAAGTTAACTGTTATCTATGTAAGTCTTTTTCTGTCCATGTTGGTGTTACATTGAAGGTTACATGATCAAATATCGTTGTGGGATATTTCCTTTGTTAGGCTTTAAAACAAAACCTACTGTATTGATCCAAAGCTGTAATTATGCAAACTTGAAACAAGTAAGGAGAAAGAAAACACCATCAAGAATTAGTATCTTCCATATTTTTTTTCTTCTTCCTTTTTTGACTGGTAAACTGAATCAACTTAGTTTATATTTCCAACTACTTAGTAAAAACCACACAAATGCCAGGTAATTCCACACATAAAAAAGTAAAACTTTTTAGGTCAGACTAGTATACAATTTGTCTATACCTACAGAGTATACAAAGCTGACTAATTTTCTCCACTTCCATGAAATATGCAAACTAAATCAGTAGGAACGTCACTAACATCCTGAGGTACTGTAGGGTATGAAATGAACTGTACAACAAATCATTCAGTAAAAATGAGAAAACTTGAAGCACCTCCCCCTCCCATGCCCCCTCCCATGCCCCCTCCCTCCCCCCAAAAGAAGATATGCCAGACAATAACAAAATGCCCACTTATGTTCAAACTTCGAATCAGCATTTTACTGCCAATCTAAAAGTCGTTCTCCCAATGAGACACCCTAGGTTGTTTCATTTCATACTCCTCAATTATGTCAGGAAATTATACGGAATGGCAAACTTTTATCCTTTCTAAATTCGGGGTCAGGACTGACGACCTTTAAAATCTGTCTTCTCTTGCCCCTGGTACCACCCTTGCCCCCTTCCCCATCTTGCTCTACCATTTATCATATCCAACCCACACACATATATATACCTCAAAATTTACCCCCCCCCTTCTTTTTCTTACTCCCCATAAATTCCCTGACCTCCATTGTTACTCCCCATTAACTCCCTGACATCCATTGTTACTCCCCATTAATTCCCTGACCTCTATTGTTACTCCCATTAATTCCCTGACCTCTATTGTTACTCCCCATTTATTCCCTGACCTCCATTGTTATTCCCAAGTACCCCCCCCCCTTTGTCTCCTTACTCCCCATTTATTCCCTGACCTCCATTGTTACTCCCATTAATTCCCTGACCTCCATTGTTACTCCCCATTAATGCCCTGACCTCCATAGTTAACTCTAATGTTGCTTGTTCTCCTCCTCACTATCTCCAGCAGCTCATTTATCGCCCCACTCGATACCACTTTTGAAAAATTTTGTCTAAAAATTTTGTTTACAATTTGTCATTGCTCTATATGTAATGGATCCACCACATGCACACGATAAGTTACGATTTTGTGACAGAATGCATTACTCACCACTCTGTGTTTTATGAAGTACGTTTTTAACTGAGGCCATTTCTTTCTCCAGCCTTCTAACATGTTCGAAACCCCTCTTCAATTCTGGATGGGTGTCTGCGGTAGATTTAATTGTCTGGGTTAATTTCTGAAGTAGATTTTGCTCGAGGTTATCCAACCTTGATTTAACATTCTCTTCGAAACTGGCTTGTCTCCTGATGAGAGGACTGTTCAGAGAAAACAAGTTTAAAAGTGAAAAAAAAATTGATTAACCTAGAAAATTTTATTTGCCAAGACAGATTTCTATTCATCACCATCTCAAAGACAATTTTTTCTTTGTATAATTAAGAAAAACTAAAGAAATGTAATTATAAGAATAAAAATATAAGAATAAAAGAAATATATATGAAAATCTTTCATGCAAGTCTCCGTTTCCAAAAGAGCCCTAGAAAATATTATTTTGACCTAGATCATTGAACTTTCTCTTCAAGAAATATAATTTTTGTGTTGTAATTTTTCCTTGCAAAACGAGAAAAATCTCACGCAATGTTTTAAGACTATATCGAAATAGTGAATGTATACAACTTTTCGTGTTTCATATTATTGTTTGGGCTTAAGCGCTCACTTTTGTCATTTTGTACTGCATCATGGAGGACATAATATTTATCCGGGGATGTGCCCAGGATTTCCTGAATGCCGGGTATACTGATCGCCGTCCTGGGGGAGGGGTCTAAGGGGGTATCCCCCTCCCCTTTGAGAAATTTTTCAATTTTTGAAGGGGCCGCCCAGTGCCGCCAAGCGTGGGCACATCCCTGAAATAGCTAACAAGAGATGTCTTGTATGAACTTGGGCTAAATTAACTTAACTGTACAATGCAACTCTTTGCATTTTGTCCCGCAGCTTCAGTAAAAACTACAAATTCTGTGAAACAACTGGTTATAATGAACGCAGGGCTTTTTTTTCTAACTTTCTTTTCTATTAATTACCAAATGAACGTTAATTAGCTCAACTTACTAAAGGCTTCCTTTATTTCATATCAATTACAGGTAGCTTGATGATTGATCATGTAATTAAGCAAAAGCAGGTAACACCCTTTTTATTTCTTTCCTTTTTACTTTTATTTCTTTTATTGCTTCTAATTTGTTAAATTAGAAATTGACACTTGACCAGTCAAAGTAACAAATGACATATCTTGATGCGGTTTCAGTAGGGAATTAAGAGCATGAAGCCATCTTTCATCAAAATCAACTAAAAAAACTGCTAAATATGACTTTATCTAGGAAGTTGTGTGACTGATACAACTCTGATTAGAACTACTTTAGAACTTTACTTGACCATTGACCACTATCAAAACTATCTAGAAGGCTTTTTGCAGTCACTAATTTGGACATACTGTAGACCGGCTACTAAAATACAAACACTTTACACAACCTGTACTATCTGATTTAATATAAACTCTTCCGAGCCAAAGCCTAACATGACATGTCATGATTAGTTACAGTACATTGCCTGGTTTTATTTTCCCTTCGCCAAGGAAATAAAATAATTCACGATGCAAAATTCCAAATGGATTGCATATATTTATACAAGAAATTTTCTGTTCAAATGTACTTCCATCGGAAAAATTTGAGGTACTGTACAGTAATGACATGAATCAGGGGTGCAACAACAATTTTTGTACTGATCAGAGCCTCCTCTCACTTTATTCTTGGTGGGGGAAGAGGGAGGCGGGGTACAGTAACTAAGGTTTCTGAGCTATTGAGATAATTAAATGCAGCCTACAGTGTGGAACAATCATTCAAGCTGGACACAAGGTGACAGACAGAGTGCTATAATGACCCTTTAGTTGAAAGGTCTGCATACATACGTAAAATATGAGACAGGTTTGGTCGACTCTCATCTAGTTACACTGAATTCTCACCTGTGGAATCACTTCTTAGGTATGACTACGGGTACAATAGATATGTAACTAAACAGACTCATACATTGTCATGTTTAGGAACCTGCATGCAGCAGTATGAAAAGAAATTCAAACTTAAAATGAGATCTACAGCAGTACTGTACATGATGAAATATAATTCCCTAGTTTATAAATTAATCAATTCTTTCAACACACAACACAATACATGGAAAGTGAAATAGAATTGTTGTAGTTAACTTTTAAGTTTGGAGGATTTTGAAAGGCTTAACTAAGTTAAGCCTTTCAAAATCCTCCAAACTTAAAAGTAAATTTCAAATATATACAAATGGTTGCCATAGAAGTCAGTTTCTATGCCAATAGTACATACTGTATCTGACACATTATATGTATACAGTAATATGAAATGTTGAGCACTATAGAGAACTATGGTACTGTATTGTAGAAACTGCTTAAAATAAAAACATAGTGTGTGTGTGTAAAGTGAATCTCATAATTTCAAGGGTGTCGGTGACATAAAAAACAACTTTGAATCAAACCTGCCTAGCCATTGATAGGGTTGCAGACCTCACAGTATATCTCATGTACAATTAAGTTGCCGTACCTCCTGATTAATTATCCCGCATTTGCATTGAACCTGTATAAATACTGTATAAGTGTATATTGTCCCAATTTGCTATGTCAGGTCTGTGTTCTGTTCAAAAGTATATATCACTGTTTTACTGATGCACGCAGGCTAGAAACAGTACACATGTGGTACGCTGCACTTACCATATATCAGCTAGTAATTGATCATTTCGGAAGCATGATACAACCTAACCACTTTTAACACACAAACATGAATGATGGTCACATATTATCAGCTCCACAAGCTTGGCAGGATATGCTCTGTGACATGGGTTACATACAGAATGTGCAACAAGTATTACCACTTAATGTATAGCTATTTGCAATATTTTTATGATCTAGTACTACAGTAGTAACGTTAGGCATGATGTCATTTGGACCTTACCACTACATTAAGTCACATACAGTACAGTACACAGAGTACAGTAACTAACTGTAACTTCAAACAGTGAAAAGACTGTTTATATAGCAAACTGCTTGTATCTGCAAAATGCCTGTATAGGGAAATAACATTTCAGTTAGCCTTTGAAGAAGATCCTGCTACTATGGAAACGCCAGGCCCTCTTACTAATTACACACTAAATTACAGTACTTGTGAGTCATCTGTTAGCTGCACTTTAACACTCAGAGTCCCTGTAAATTTTATTTTACTCATATACGTCAGTATAACAATGTTGCGTTTTAAACATGGCGGTTACACAAGTTAAAGCATGGTAGGGTGCATCTTTTTAAACTGACAATTGTACTCATTGAATCCCTCAAACTATTTGATCTGACTTCTGTAATTTGTGTTACCTTTTGCATCAATCTTATCCCCCCCCCCATGATCCCCCTCGTCCCTCGACCACCCCAGCTCCCCTCCCCCTTTTTATAAAGAGTAATCTTAAAAATAAAATATGTGAGTTTAAAGTCTTTCATATGCCAGAGGCAACAGGAGACTTACTACAGTAGCATCATCACGTATTACGAATATTCATTTTGACAAACTTCAAAATTGACTTACTTCCTCAGTATTAATTAATTGCAAGCTGTTAGCGGAGTAAACTAATTTACTGGTTAGCGAAGCTGGTAAGTGAGTGATGGTTGATTCTCGTTGGCAAATCAAAGGGCAAAGATCGTTTTTTACGGTACATGTAGTGTTAAAGTGATAATTGAGAAAGGTGTAGGCTGGGCTGGTCACATTTCATGCTGTACTTGTATGGTCTGCATCTATATGTATTGTAAACTTGTTAGGATATGTGCCAGCAAGGGAACTATACCAATTATATGTGTATATATATACATGTGAAAATTTGTGGCTACTTTATCTATCATCCCTAGTATATAATGGCAGCTTGATACCCTACAGTAGATGTTCTGTACGACGGCTTGATCTGACTAAGTAGTAATTAATTACTGTTCTTTCTGGGAAAGGGAAAGGGAAACTGCATGGTTTATGACACTGGCACAAATAACATTTAATTAAATTGCAAAGTGTGGTCACCAGCAATAGATAGCATACAGTGAAAGATACCTAGAGTGCTGTTCCAACAATGCTCGTCTTACTAGCAAAAAATTCACCCTGCCAAAGTCAGAATATCTCAATTATAACCATATACAGTAACACACACCCACCCATATTATCTACCTGGCAGCCATGTGCATAGGAAAAGCCCCCAAGCCTTACTGGTTTGGATATTTACGAATGACGATACTTGCCTTAAAAGCCTATAAACTGGTAATATTCTTGCATTGCCCCTCCCACCCTTAATGACCCTTCCAAGGTCACTGACCTCCTCCTTCCGGAACTACCCATTCCTCTAAGGTAAGGGAGACAGATAAGTGAGGAGTGAATTTAGTGAAGTCAATATGCTCTACTAGTTTTTTTGCAATTCTAAAAGCGTATAAGGAAGTGCTTAGATATTTTTACCTTTAACTTAACAATATGGTGATACTGTACCTCTAAATGTCAGCAAACAGGAAAAAGTGTCACTTGGATGTTTGAGTAAGATCATGAAGCTAAAACTAGTTGTTCAAGGAAAAAGTAATGAATCTGACAAAGTAATGTCAAGTAAGGACAAACAAAGAAAGGACACGTTCCTGTCAAACTCGCCACTACCATGTAGTCGGAAGCTGAGAGCAGCCAATTGTGGTGGTCCAGAAAAATGTTGTGGTACATGTATTATCAAAGTGTCCTCATTTTACCTTCTAATACTGCAGATGTAACCCTGTCCTAACCCTGAGCTTCCTTCTTCTTTCTTCTCTCCCCCCACCACCCCCCCCCCCCCCCCGAATATTCGAGTACCAAATTAATATACCTAGTATGATTGAAACAACTGTATTTTGTTATTTCTCTCGTCTTATCCTCCCTGATCACTACCTTTGAATACTTGGTAAAGAAAAAAGTAGGTTTATTGCAATCGTTCAACTACGAAGCTATATATCATACACTAAATAAATAATAACAAAAATTATTTCTAGTTATTGAGGCTGCTTTATTTCTTGTTCTTAGTGTAGTGCAGTGCTTGCAAAGACATAATGAAAAAATAATAATTCCCCATCCCATCGTGGAACGTCATGAAGCGGTTCTATGGACACATATCCACAGTCAACCCCAGGAAGACTGAGACCCCGGTTGGAGAATCCTTCAACCTTCCCAACCAAACCAAAGTAACATGTCCCTACAGGGGATGGAATCTTTAGGTAGCCGTCCTGATCTAGTACGAATCACAGAGACTGTGGATGCAACGCCTTCGCACCATTCAACCTCATGAGCTCAACATTCAGGAAGGACATGACTAACCTTTCTTCTGCTCCCCCATTCCATCTCACCTTGTTTTCCCCTTTATCACCCTCTTCTCGTAGCTCTCTTCTACTTTTTTTCTCCCACACTTTTCTGTCTTTGCCCTTCCCTAGTTTACTCCCTACCCTCTTCCCTCAATCCCCTCTTTGTCCCTCTACAGTTTCTCTGTAACCTCTCCTGTTCCCCTGTTGGTTTCTTTCTTCCATCCGTCCCTTGTCTACTAAACCTCCTACATCTATCTCTTTGTGTTCACTCTGCTCATTAACCTGTCTGTATTCTGTGCGTGTATTTGTCTCTTCTGTTACTGTTACTGTTCATTCAGCCTCTGAAGAAGATCCTGCTAGGATCGGAACTTCAGGCCCTCTTACTTTTACACAAAGTTATTATAAAATCAAATATGTAAGGCAAAAACTGTATCTGTTTTTAAATGTTTCTGTCCTCATCATAGGTTTGATCTCAGTCCCCCATGTAACATGTGAGATATCAGGATCTGTATTTTTCCAACGCATTAATTAATGTTAAACTCTGAAGGTTACGTGATCAACTGAGGTTAAAAGACAAACTTGGCTAAGTGTCTGGTACATAATTATTAACCGGTAACATTTCACTCACATATCCATAGTAGTGATGAGGTGGGTTTCTGGAATCTATCAATGCGATTGTGACAGGCGTAGCAGCAATTGCGATGAGCACACATGCAAAGATGGAAAAGGCCAAGTAAAGTCGAATCTTTAGATCAAAAATCGAGAAAAGACATAATTAAATTCAATGACATTAAAGAAATGAACTTAAGTTAAATAAGGAAACTACATCACAAATCCTCAATGTGAAAATAATAACGTTGTATGTTGGATGGTGCTCTCAGGCATTTTCGTAAAAGATTGTGCAGGCAAGCATGCAACTAATTACCGGATGAAAATGAAAGTAAAATCAAAATTACATATCCTTGTGTAGGCCTATAGTATTAATATACAAATTAATATTAGCATCATATGTTTGTATTGTTACTTGACGTTTAACAAGTTCTAAAGATTGAACATTTTTCAATGGAAATTCATCAGAAAGTTATTGCCACAAATTATTTTCTTCTCTTTTAGGCAACAAGGGTAACTTGATTTACGCTGAATACTTAATGATATGCATCATTTGCGATCTTAGTGTGACTTGAATATAGAATATTAATGGGAAACAAATAAACAAACATTGCTTTACTTTCAGTGATATTGTCACTTTAAGCAACTTGTGAACACTTGACAACTGGAATAGCAGTATTCTAGAAATGGTGAAGTGTGCATATACGAAACAAAATGATATGCCAAACATGTTCTTACTGTTGCAACTGTGAAATTAAATTTCTGTCATATTATACGGATAGTGACGAATAAGACACACTGTCAATTATTTTTTGTTTTAGTTATTGTATCATTAGGAAAATTGAATGTTTGAATTTTGCACAAGAGGAAAAGACATTAATTTATGTATATCAGTATGATTATCTTTGTCATTTTATGACAAATAAAATATTTAGTTGGGTGTAAGATAATCTATCAATACATATACCATGAAAATGTCTTTCTGAATATTAAATTGGGTTCAACTGATACATAAAGCCCCCTCTGTTTGTTTTTCTTGCCATTTTATTACCTTGCGAAGACTTGTAAGTCGATGAAAATATATTGCCGTATCAAGATCTCTGTACATCGGTTTACCAATAAAGAGTCTGACCCCGGCAAAGGTTTGTAGAATAATAAATAATTTCATATTCTTACATATTAGTATAGGGAACAGACCGCCACTTTGTCCTACTAATGTACAAGTTTGACTTTGAAAACAATTATATCTGTGCAATAATATGTTTTATCAACCGAATCCTATGAATATCATGTAAACACCGTGATGCTGGACAAAGGTAAACTTTTAAGCGCCTTTACATACATAGCGCACGGCCTATATATGTATATTTACGTAATCGTACATATAGTTCTGTTACTTACCAATTTGTGATTCTTTCGGCTGAGAACTCCAAAAATGGCATTTAAGATAAGGACCTGATGAAACAAAAGGGAGAACATACGTTAGGGTTACAAATGATATAAGTGTATAAGTTACTTTGTTTAAATAACGTGAGTTTGAATATAAGAAAAGCTGTCTATAACGTTCCAATTGGCATAAACTATCTACAAAGTATGATATTACCATACCAGCAACTATAAAGCAATCACTAAGGCTGGAAAATGCCACAATCAATATAAAAGTTAACCACATGTATGACTTCACAAAGAACGATATAGAACTCATTAACATATGAAACTTTAATTTAAAACATTAAATCCACATCATTTGTTCTTTTTCCTTTGTACAATAGGTCTCAGCCTATCCAGGAAAGAGATTACATAATGACAATATCTTTAATCACTGTTTGGCATGAATTGCCATGAATTATAACTGTGCTGACCTCATCGCAAAACTTGGATGTATCACTGCTGTTATTATTATTTCTTGGTTGATTAGAATTTAAATGTCATAAGTAAAGGAAGCACAAACATGTATGCAAATGTATCACTCACCTACCAGTTAAGAATTAATCAGCCTTACTGTCAAAGAGGACTTTTTGACACAATCGACTAAACATAATCTTGAAGTGGGTTTTAATACATACACGATATGTGTTATCCACAGATAAAGTACTCATGCAGACTGTATGAACGCATTGTACTAAGAGCGTTGTATGGTTGATGTTAGAATTCTGCATCTTTTTTGAATAACATTGGGAAAGGTTAAGGTGGAGCGATTACTTCCGTCCGGACATGTGAACACCTCGTAGACACTTTGCGGACATTCTGAATATTTATGCTTCCTGATGTTTGAACACAACAATATTTCAACCGGTCTACCTCATGTTTACCTTGAGGAGCTACTGTGTGATCTTATCATCTGATTTCAATTGTTTTTAGACGAACTAGAGGTTGTACAACAGTTACCGAAATATTGATAGGTATATTTATATAGATATATGTGTGTGTAATACATAGATGTAAATGAATTAGTGGAACTTACCGCTGCAACTGATATAGGCCACACCTGGTTATCAATTCCATCGCTACGAGCCCCTGGGACCGATACAACTGTCATGCCAGAGATCAGAAGAATCGTAGCAATGAAAGCTTGAATTACACCAGTAATATATCGCGTTTTGGCACCTTTCTTTCCTTTGGGTGTGACTTGAGGGTCCACTTGCACACCCGGAACAGATGACGAGGCTCCATGAGTTATCTGCATCTAAATAATGCATATTAAATGAGAGGAGAGGAGAAAAAGGACAGGAACAAAAACTAACAAACACTGTATCAGATTCTGAATGTTTCGTCATGTCAGCATAATGAATAACTCTGGAGATATTATATACATATATATGTTTATTTCTTAATATTTTTTAAAATGATTTGCCTCCAAACATTCAAGAAAGTTAGTGTTACGTGAAGAAATGTTACCATGCATTTCACAGGGGAGATCTCAGTTAAATTTCCGACACTCTTAAGCTAAAGCGTTACTTACCTTAAACCTCAGTTTCAAAAAAGTGCAAGCTCACTGCAAGTAAATATGTTATTCACTTCTACTATCATACAAGGAAGTACTTCAGAAATAAATCGAAAGTGATAAGCATACTTTAAGTGTTATACTTTAACTGAAAGAAAACTCATCAACATTCAGAACACAATAGTCAACGGATAATGCATAAAGCGAAACAAAATTTGTCTAAGTACAAATGAAATTGTTGATTGATCCAGCACAGGCTGCAATTGATTGCATTCCTAGTTAAGAAAATTAGATAAGCGCTGAAAACCTGATCCCTAAACCTTCCCGCGCCCCGAATAATTGATTACCGAATTAAAATACCTCGTATGGTTGTTATTTCTTCCGTCATCCTCACTTATCACTACCTTTAAGTGCTTGTTAATGGAAAATGCTTTGGTATATTAGAACCACTAAAATACATAGCTATATATCATACACAAAGGAGAAACAACCAAAATTATCTTTAGTAATTTAAGCTTCTTTATTTCTTTTTATTGGCGTAGTGTATTGTTTGAAGAGACATAATGAACGAAATGTGATGAACTGTTGTTGGTCTAATTCCTTATTCCATCGTGCTACGTTTACATTTAGTAATATGTTCCCGCCACCGCCCCACCTCCTCAGAGAACATCTTTCTTCAACCCCTGCTCTCTTCATTGTCTTTTTGATACAGGCCATATTTTTACACTGTA
>JAAAKB020000474.1:0-15425 GCA_010014835.2 Apostichopus leukothele
AGATCTAAAAACAAACTCTGTTTTTGAGCTCTTGGTTGAATTTCCTGTAGGATGTTTAGTCAAGCTGTCAGTGTCAGCATGGTTTCCCCATCAATGCGACCCTAGGCTCATCTACTCCCCAAGCATGTTTGGAGTTAACACTGGTAAATTCCTTAAAGGAAATCCCATTGCTAGTAAGGTGATAGATAAAGAAAAGTCAATGATTTCCTTAAAAACAGTGATTTTGACTCTTTGTTAGGGTCAAGATTTGTGACACGATGAATGTTGAACAGATGGATTCACGATACATATTCGCGAATGGTAATTGTGCAAAAAAAATGTGTGAATTGAATGATGAAAAATAAATGGTTGAGCTCAATGCTTGGGTGTGCAGGTCCAATAAAATGAGCAAAAACAACCTGCTGCCTTTTTTTTATGTGGAGGTCAGAGGGGATTTGAGGTCAATAGAGGTCAAAGTCTGAAAACTGTGGGATGAAGGCTTACAGACGCAGGCTTAGAGTTTACACCATCCCACCCTTCTAATCAGTCTCTGGTTGTATGTAAGATACTAGTCCATTGTGCCATAGGAATACTATGGTCTTAGAATTCTTCTTGCTTAAAATTCATTCTCCATGTTCAAACTTCATTTTTTGTTGCAATAGATGCCCAGAGGTATGTATGTGTTCTGTATATATGTCTTGGTGTTTATTCAAACTGATAGACACTATTGTAGGCCTGCTACCTTGCTATGTGTTGAGACTTTTTTTTTTATGTGTCTTGTTTGGGAATAATAAGTATCTCTTACAAGATTTTTGACTCAAATGAGGAAAACTAGGGGTATACTTTCTACTTACGTACTGTGATTACTTAACTGAAATGATACCAACACACAGCCCATCATAAGAAGGCAATTGGTCCAACATGTATAAGATTTATTCCATCCCATCCTACACACCATGCAATGACCTAATCTGCTATGAAGCATACATTACCATCAATATAACACTAAATGACCAGTACTAGATGAACTACACAACATAACATCCTGTGGGTTGTGCATACTAATCAATCTAGATATCAATAACAATTCTTAATTTGTTTTCCATCTTCAACAGGTTTGATGAAAACCAGTCCATCATCGTTAGTGGAGAGAGTGGTGCAGGGAAGACAGTCTCAGCTAAATATGCCATGAGATACTTTGCTACAGTCGGAGGGTCAAGCGCTGAAACGCAAGTGGAGAAGAAGGTTTTAGCTTCTAACCCGATTATGGAGGTATACTCCTAGCTTGATACACCCCTCACCCTTTCAAAGTTAAATCTTCCCTCATGTATATTAATTATGTAAACTGAGTTGGATTTGCAAAGAAACATCCTTAACATTGTACTCTCATGGTCAGAGTTAATTAGCACACTGGCAAGAATTGTAGTTTGAAAAGATATCATGTCAGATCATGTTTAATTTATAAACAGTTGTTCAAGATATTCAAAGGGATATAAGATGTGGTCTTCACTTAATTTACCTGTCTCCACAGTATTTATGCACTATTATCTACTAGATATATTATCATGTGCAATGTACTCTATGGTGAACTATTCAAAATAGTATTTGACACTCATTCTCTTATAAAATTTTGAAACTGAATCATCTTTTCCCTAGATCTACCAAACCAGAACAAGTCCCTTTCCTTTGCTTTCTGTTTTATCTCATTTTCACATTTTTTGTTTCATTTTGGAGAGTGAAAATCTTTAAGAATCTGAAACAATTGGTACAATTACACAAGCTTTAGAGTTTGTAATTCTGTTAATACTGTAATTGACCTAGAGCTATCTCTGTACTAGTAATCACACTTCGTTATTTATTCAGGGCAGGCTTCTTGTTTGCTAGACTTATATTATCTATTTTGCATCAGTAAGTGCAAGCCTTCCTTGTGTAGTGTTGTGTTCACATTAAACATAACACAAGTATGCTTTGAATACAGAATGTGTCTCCACAGAGTACTAAACCTACCAGTTGGAGCTATGCAAATGCTAACGGTGTTGCAAGCATAATGTGTCAATGTGTATTCCAATTAAACCTGCATATTTTACTGTGTGAACTTTATCAGTTCTCATGGTGAAGGTTGAGGTTGTCTTTATTAATAGGACGGTGGGAAATTTTAGAATATGAGAATATTTTTTACTGCATCTGTTTCTGTATTGTAGTGAGATATGACTCACTGTTACTGTTACGACTGTCACTGACTCACTGTTACTGTTACCAGTCATATGTGATTGGCTGTTACTCTAATGCAGTCATATACGATTAGCTGTTATAGTAATTCAGTAACATGTGATTGGCTGCTACTGTATTTCAGTCAGATTTGATTGGCTGTTACTGTAATGCAGTCACATACGATTAACTGTTACTGTAATTCGGTAACATGTGATTAGCTGCTACTGTATTTCAGTCAGATGTGATTGGCTGTTGCTGTATAATTCCATGGCATATCATTAGCTGTGTTAATTTAAATTGGGCTGACATGATTGGCTGTTATTCTAATTCACATTGATGATCTGATGCTACTGTAACTTAGCCCGATATGATTGGCTTAATTGTGCAGTTACAAGTTAAAAAAAAAAAAAAAAATGGAAAAATAGTCTATCAAAGTATCAAGTGAGTTGTAAATAATTTTAGTGTTTTACTAGATTGTGTGATACACAGTTGATGCCAATTAACATAAATGTGAGCACAGATGGACCAGTAATGCACTGTAGGTGATTGCTCAGCAGGTCTGTCAGCAGTTTTCAATCATATGAAAGTATTTGTGATGAATTGCTCAGTTCATTGAATACTCGGACAACATGTAATAAAGGTTGGACTGTCATGTGCAAAGATCTCAACATAATGCTGGTGTTTGGAAGGGGTTGGTGATGATTAGGGTCGGAACACAAAGATGGGCTCTGACAAGCACCAAATACGTTTAGCTAAGAATGAATTGAATCTTATTTAAGAAAATGTACAATACATACAATATTAAAATATAACAAAACTGTTAGCAAACTGCTTAATATCCACTAAAGAGACTGTGTAAGAGAACGTGTAAAAGCAAGAGGGCCTGACGTTTCGATCCTAGCAGGATCTTCTTCAGCCTCATATTCAGTTCAATTTAAATCCTGTTATAAAGAAAAATGAAAGAAATTTGAAAATTATAAAAAAGAGTGTGAATCATGAGTAAAAGGCCCACCTGACAGATATAACTCTCTTTTCTAGAGAATTGTATGGATAAAATGATAGTAATCTTTGGAAAGTTTGGTAAACCTAATGAAGTGACTTGTTCCTTGTATTGCTCTTGATATTAAATCCATCGTGGACCTCCGACGTTGAGAAGAATGTTTTCATTGTAATTTGTCTAGAGTTTATGAATTGTTCTATTCCCATTGCTATGTACTTGTTCTTATTTAACCTTTGTAGTAATGCATTGTTGTTTATTCTTTGTCTTAGTATCACTTCAGTCTGCATCATTAAAGGTAGACCTAAAAACGATCTGATTTACCTCTTGTCTTTCAGTCAATCGGAAATGCCAAAACGACCAGAAATGACAACAGCAGTCGTTTTGGGAAGTACATAGAGATCAGTTTCAACAGGCAGCATCATATACTTGGAGCAAACATGAGGACGTACCTCCTGGAGAAGTCGAGGGTCGTCTACCAGGCCCAGGACGAAAGAAACTATCACATATTTTACCAACTGTGTGCTGCCGCAGACCAACCAGAAATGGCACATTTGAAACTAGGTATGCTATTTATATCATGCGTGTCTGGGAGATAAGCACGCATCCCTCAAAAACTAGGTATGCAATTAATATCATGCGTGTTTGCAACATACCCATCCCTCAAAAACTAGGTATGCAATTAATATCATGTGTGTTTGCAAGATACGCATCCCTCAAAAACTAGGTATGCAATTAATATCATGCGTGTCTGGGAGATACACACGCATCCCTCAAAAACTAGGTATGCAAATAATATCATGCGTGTCTGGGAGATACACACGCATCCCTCAAAAACTAGGTATGCAAATAATATCATGCATGTTTGCAAGATACGCATCCCTCACCTGCAGGAAGGAGAAGATTAAAGGAAAACAGAAACTCAACCATCATCAAATTGCTTAAATATGACAGAGAACTTTGTCAAGAACAAGTTCCCCCAAAATTGCTATGAAAAATCTTGCTTCGTTTGGGAATTATCCTAGTTTAAAAGACATGTCTGGGAGCTGTCATTTAGTAAATCTGTGATGTCGTAAGTGTCACAAGGATCCCAACGTATTACTTTCTGTTTGGTTTTCTGTTAAAAAAATGTTAACAGTGTTGCCAACTGAAACCACTGCCATCATTATCTCATGTTAAGAACTTCAATATTTTTAGATTCAGAATTTTGGTAAACCCATCTCCATTTACAGAAAATGCACATTGTAATACAAACAGAATAATATAAGACAAATTGAAGCAGATTTGGGCTGAATAATGTCATGTTTACACTCGATCAAGTCTTTTAACGTATCTGTCAAAGAACATTACATCTAACCATATCTCCAAAATGGAATAAGACTTTTTCCTTAGCTGTTTAGGGAAGTTGTTCTTGACATTTATATCCATCACATATCCAATGATGATGTTTGGGTTTCTTTGGGTCTTTGGGTCCTTTCAATGGGGACAGCCACCATTTGATGACTCACTTGCACAGGACCGTATTACAAAACCTCCAGTCCCCGATGTCGAATCCTGTACTAGCCGATATATTCTTTCTCCGAAAGATGCTTCTACGTTTCTGTGTGTATGAGTCCGTACTATACGTATGGAGAAGGTTGGATATCTTACACGCCTAGGTACTGCTGTATAGTTCTGGCGATGCTAATACACAGAAGTTGTCGAAGAAGTCAAGCATATGATGCTGGTAGGAATTATATACTGTAGTTGAATGTCAGGTCAAATCTATGTGAACAGGCAAATTCCTGAAGATCATCCAGTAGCTGACAAGCAAGAGAGATTCTGTAAATTATATGCACGTCATGCAAATCATCGTACCCACAATTTTCCAAGTGTGACGTAGAAATTCTCTGTAATGGTCACAGGTTTTGCTGGTATTTGAGGAGATTCTACTGCGAGCATGTGGCGAGTGGTTATAGAGATATTAAGGAAAGTTTCAGAGTGGATGGGGGGAAAAGATTTCTTTATTTGAGAATTATAAAAAAAAAAATTAAAAAATTTATCGGCCGTATTGGTTGAGACTACTTTTGTAATGCTAATAGTTTACTTATCGCTGATAGTTGCACAAAACATTTCCCTTCCGTAGATCTCTTGCTTTCATACTTTACCTCTTTTGTTTGCTGAAAAAAAAAGTGAGATCACTCTAAACCATGCAGGTACATGTGTCTCCATGGTTACTGTCCACTTTAAGTACCTAAACACTTGAACTACCTACACACTTTTGGTGGAAATGGTGAAAATTTGCAAACACTTCCTATGCCTGTTTGTCCATTTTTTGAAGGGATCTTAAGCCTGTTTTTAACGTCAATGTTAATGCTGCCCGTGTATTGAATCATGACAGGAAGTTGTTAGTGTGATTAGATACTTCCAGGTGTTAAATCCATTCTACATGAGTTTTTTTGTGTGTGCAAATTCCCCATCTGGCATAATATTATTAAAATCGTTATTAAGATCATTACGACTATTTCCTACCAGTGTATTGTTTAAAGGTGCACACCCAAGTTGAAATGGTGTTGATTGGAGGAATCCATTGAATTTATATTGAGTATATATATGAGTATTATTTATTCTCAAAATCGGTATGCACTTCTTGTGTCCTTTTCTCTCAATATTTAAGAGTCATCAGCAGAACAATATTATTATAAATATAACTTGGGTCGTAGTAGTATCTTCGTTTGTGGATGTTTTATAGCTGTCTATAGTTAACAAATTCAGTATGAGACACTGATTAAATTATATTTGTATTTTCCCTGTGTGTTTGCCTTACTTCTCTCAACCATAACACACGTTTAAAAGTTCAGATTCTATGGTTAGGTAGACAAACCCCCCTAAAAATCCATGTCACTTTGCTAGATGAGAATTTTTTTTTTATGAGGGGATATTTGAAAATTATTTAGATCATGTGTACTTAATTACTTTCCACACTCCTCTCATACATGTCTCCCCCGATCTTCCTAGTTTACAACAATTGGTTAACGTTTTTACACTGTGCTCCCCCTCCCCACACCCCTTGACCCAAAACCAGTAAGTGACCAAATTTTTTTTCTTTTCTCTTAAAAATAAAATTTCTCGATAATCCTAGGCCATCCAGATGAATTCACTTACACAAATCAAGGGGACAGTCCGACGGTGGACACTATCGATGATGCAAAACAATTTGAAGAAACTAAAGATGCCTTAATTCTCCTAGGTAACGTACAGCAGATCTATGCTGTCTTGGTTCTGTTTGTAAGCAGCTGGTTTACATTCAGTGTAGATAATTCTAATTTTTTTGTATGTTTCTTTAATAAAATTTTTTGATTTTGTATTCCTGTTGCAGCAGACACTTATAGCATTTGCAATGTTTAAAAAAGGTTGTGGTATTTCAAAACAACCATCATTGCATGGACTATTCTTTCTGCATTTTTATGATATAGCTACTAAGCCTAGCCTAATTTGCATATAATTAAGGCTGAATCATTATTGTCATTGACCTCTTAGGCCTAACACCTGACCTATTGTTACTTCATGGGCTTTGTGCAAAACATAACTTACTGTTAGTAAAATGGATAATTTATTTGGCGAGAAGTAAAAATGTGGCTACGAAAGGGATCCAGCCCTTTCAACATAAAAATTGTTTGCTTTGGTAGAATAATGACTATTAATGTATAGAGTGATATCAGGTGTTTACCTAGACTTCTGTTTTAGGAAGGCCCAATGCTTTACAAGAGGGAGGGGTGGGGGCATGACCTATTATCTAAACATTTAGGGGGAGGCTAGGTAAGTCCACATGTGGCTATTTCACTGTGATATGCTCTGCTATATGCCTAGCCTAACTGTTGATACTTTTTCTTTTTTTTCAAAAGAAACCAAAGTTGTTCAGTTTTAATAATTTATTCTGACAAAAAGATAATAAACTAAGAAACTATTTTGCAAACTTGTTGTGTTGGACTAGTAGAGTTTGATATCATTGTAAAACCATTACCATATAACTTTAATCAACGCTACGTCGTGTATTAGATGTCGGCATTGTAGAGCGTTTATCACTCTCTTATCTTCTCACTCAGCAGTATCTGCTGCTATGAATCAAGTTCACCATGAGCTCTTGTCTCTCACTCTCTCCTCCTTGATTCATTACAACTCTGCATCATTATAGAGTATTAAGGTTCCATCCTCTCTCATCAATTACTCTCCTCCAGGTATCGACGAGAAGACGCAGATGGTTATCTTCCAAATCATGTCTGCCGTGCTACATTTTGGAAATGTGGATATCAGGCCGGGGGACAGAGAGAGCAGTAAAATAGAGGTGAAGACCTGTCTATGTCCATTATAAACAAATACATTGATTTAGCTTCCAAATTGTCTATAAGCAATGACAGATGAATTTTAATCACAGGCTTTTCTTTGGTTTTCAAGATGCTTTTTGGGTTGGGTTGTAACTTGTTCACATTCACACATAATTGGGATACCCCTCAGTGTAACTACCAGATGTATGCAGTGAAAACCACTTGGCTGCTCCTAATTAGAGGATAACAAAATGTTTAGTTCAGTAGAGAAAATTTTACATCTCACAAAAAAGTTATATTAATATTTTAGTTTCACATTTACAATCCTGTGAAGGTGTGATGCCTAATGTCACCATTCCTTCTTTTTTCTCTTCGATTTTGAGGACCAAAGTAGCAGCTTGTGTTTTATTGCACCTTAATGTTCCTTAATCCTTAAAGGGGCATTCTAATGGCAGACAGTGTGACTCTTAGATAGATTATAAGAAAAGTATTTGAAACTGTTGGATGAAAACCCCATCTCAATATCTTGTCCCAAACTCAAGATATGATTGATTAAATGGTGGGATAATCCCCTGGCCCCTTCCCTGGGGTGAAGATATGATTGATTATATGGCTGGATAATCCTCTGGAACCTTCCCTGGAGTGAAGGTATGATTGATTAAATAGCTGGATAATCCCCGGGATCCTTCCCTGGAGTGAAGATATGATTGATTAAATGGCTGGATAATCCCCTGGACTTTTCCATGAATCCCCTGGATCATTCCCTGGAGTGAAGATATGTTTGTTTAAATGGCTGGATAATCCCCTGGATCCTTCCCTGGAGTGAAGATATGATTGAATACATGGCTGGATAATCCCCTGGATCCTGGAGTGAAGATATGATTGATTAAATGGCTGGATAATCCCTTGATCCTTCCCCGGAGTGAAGATATGATTGATTAAATGGCTGGATAATCCCCTGGAACCTTCCCTGGATCCTTCCCTGGAGTAGTTCACAGTAGGAATTGTGTGATGCCATACCGGCCAAACTTTGTTCAAAGGCTTTACTTTCCTAGTATAACTTTCTCGTTGATTCGGTGGCGAATGCCACCGGAAATTCTCATTAGGTATGATACCACTACCCCAGTGTGGCGAAAACCACCGGAAATTCTCTTTAGATACGATACCACTAAACCAGTGTGGCGAATGCCACCGGAAATTCTCTTTAGGTATAATACCACTAACCCAGTGTGTTGATTGCAACCAAAAAAAGCTGCCTTATTGTACAGATGTTTTTAAGCTGTCATTGTTCTCAGATACAATAACCTTTTGTTTGATTTCTAAATGCAGAGGGACAATGAGAACTTGCCGATCCTGTGTGACCTTCTTGGAATCGACCTGGTTCAAATGAGACAGTGGCTGTGCTGTAGAAAGATCGTCACCGTACGAGAAGTCCTCACCAAACCACTTCGTCATGACACCGTAAGTTGAAAGTGGTCACGGTTACTATGAGGTTACTATACTTTGCTAGCATACCAGTAAATTTGAGGCGACACACTGCATTTTAAACCCCGATGAGTAGCTCATGACTGATTCCTAAGGGGAGTATTTCTGTAAAAGGAGGGTTGATGCCTTATTTAGTGTCAAAGTACTCTTTGGTTTTGTCAGTTGAGAATCGTGAGTTGACTCAAGCCAACTACTCCAACTACATTACAATCAGTATATTAATGTGGCTTGCATAGTGATGGTGATGTACAGTTGTTACTAATACCTTATTTACGAGAAAGTTAAAACATCAAGCTTAGCAACTAGAGAAGTAAAGCGTTTCAAAACAAAAGCTTTAGCCGCAAGGTCTATAAAGAAGATTTTGCGCAAAATCCAAACCTTGTTCAAAGATCTGTGGTCTTGTTTGCTGTTTTAACATCTTTCCAAAAAATACGGGAACACAAAATTCCCTATTTAGTTTGTTGCGTACCTGTTACAACCGATGGTGCAAATAGGCAACTACCAGGGGAGGAATGGTCCGCATAAACACCTCTAGATCCCCGAGAAGGACCAACCAATCAACATCGGACACTCTGGGACATAGACCAATCAGGGTTGCTAGACTAGATCAAGGCTGTTTATTTCTAAGTCTGCTTATTATATTCAAGCAAATCAAGATGTTATCAAACAAAGATCGATCAATGAGGATCTATATTTCAGTTTATGGCATCCCTTAAACATGGTTGTACAATTTGGCTGAAAATCATACCTGTATACCTCTAAGGATTTACTTTAATTTTCCATTTTTTTAGAGTTGATTCCGTTTCTTTATCAGTAGCAGGTGTGTCCCTTGTAATGTTTGTAATGTTTGTTCATTCATCATCCAGTGTTGTAAACACACAATCTATTTTTTATTCTCTGGTTTGCCATCATTCTGCTGATTACAATTTTGTTGTCTCGCCCACATACGTTCAACCATTTTAATCAGCTGGTTGGATTTTTCAGTACGATTGATCATACAAAGTATTCGTGACATTTAGGTTTTAATATGAGCATACTTTTAACTATATCTCTTATCCTGCCCCCATGTTTTTATGCTCTACTTGTAGTCAGTAACAGTTCTAAATTGGGAAGCACGTAGTGTAAAACCTTTACCTGTTACCAGCATTTCTGACAAAGATTGCTAAGTTGATTAGTCATGTTACATAAGAACATTCTAATGTGCACTGTATGTTTCTCTGGAAGTATGCATGTTTGTTTGACAAAAGTGAAAACAAATATGCTTTTCTGTGCAAAAATATTGATGGTAGTATGTTTAAAGTTTAGATTTCCAGAAAACGGGAAATAAACCAAAAATTGAGGAATAGGAAAAACAAACAAAGAGACGAGAAGACAGTACTAGTAGCCTTTTTAATGTCCAGATCAGCAAGGAATGAAATGTAATTTATTCTCTGTTCTCTTTCATATCTAGCAAGCTTTTAGTTGTTTTATTTAAAGGTTGGCGGCCTAACCCTTGTGTTCATCGTTGGTAGAAGTGGTACAATTTTTAAAATTTCCTGGAAAGCATTTAATCCCATTTAATCAGTATTGCATAGTTTCGCTTTATTGAGTGATCTTTTACACCAACCTCTTTCTTTATCAAGTGTTCATTCCAAGGAAGGTAAAAAACAAATTAAGTTCTTACCATCGTAGACATCTGCAAGCAGTCATGTAAAATAGTGGCTCGGCATTTCAGGACTCGAAAAGTCATGCTGTTGTGGACCGTCCCAGATACACTGCCAAAAAAGCATACAAGCAACCCGCAGTAATTTACAAAGCAATTGATAGAAAACTGAGAGAGCTTTTGAATTTAGAAAGCAAAAGAAGGAATAAAAATAAACAGAAGAATAAAAAATGATGCCAAACTGGAACTAGGAAAGGGATGCAGCTGAGATTAGAGGTGGGAGGATCAATCTAAAAGACCAAAGAATTAGATTCACGGAGGAAGGGGTTCAAATCCTCGGTTTAGGAAAATATGTCCTTCATTCAAAAATCATATGCAAGACGTATGGCTCCCTCTATCTGTTGTTAAAATGAGAAGTCATTTCTGCTTTAGAAAATTGAAGCCATGATGTTGTGAAACGGTTCTTACTGTTTATGGGAGGCGGGTCTTAAGAAATTCATGACTTTTCTTGTCTCTGAATGTTATAGGTGGGTTAGATCACCATCAAGTGCATGCTTCTCGTAGTTTTATGTTTAATAGTTTGGCCACCGTCGTCAATTTCTTTGGAAGTATTTTGCCACGTCATTGGTTGGAGTGTTTAGTTTAGAAAACACACCTTACGTTTTGGAAAATACTAAAGTGAAGGATGAAAGAGACTTTTCGATTGATTTTCTTTTGTATACTGGACGATTTCAAAGAGATTTATAGGGGTCCTTTGTTGGAAATTGGTTTTGGTAATTTCAGGTTTCATGTAAATTATGCATGCTTATGTTCATTGATGGGATTGAGTGTAGTTAGTAACTATATATGTCGATTTGAAGAGTGCAGTGGCCTGCTTGCTATAGTCCTACATGTAAGAAATTCTTGTTTTCTATTGTGTTTGAATTGAAAGATGTTAAGCACAATAGAAGGCAATTTATTTAAACACTGGCTTGTTATTAAATTGAATTACAAACTAGTCATGGCAGGGCCAAACAGTTGATTGTTAATGTCTTACTTTGATATGTTGGTGTGACCACACTAGGGGTGTAGGGGCCAGGGGTGGGTGGGGGATAAGAGGGATAGGTAAACCTCAAATAATTTGTTAGGGGAAAAAAATGAAAATAAAAATTAGAAAGAAGGAGAAACATCCCAAAGACATTTCATAGTTACTTGTTATGTATTTTAGTGAAAAATATATACGAGGGAACAAGAAATATGAAAAAATGCTGTAACTTCCACGGGTACCACACCAGGGCTCTGTCACCATGGCGGCCCTCTGCACCCCAACCAATAACAGTGTCCCTCCACCCCAAGACAGAAATACCCGCATTTGTCTCCACAGGTAATAGGAATGTTTATTTTCTTTAACAAACTTTAACATACAGAACCTGGAAAAACATCCTATGTGATGGTTATTCAATATTAAACTTAAAAAATACTGTTAAAATGAATGGAGCAAGTGCTCATTTCATTTTAATGCATAGTGATTATGTGAGCAATTTTGCACTATGAGATAACCAGTAAATTTTAGTTCTGTGCATATTTTTCTTGTATTTGTTATTGTTTAATAATGTGACACTGGAGTCTACTGCAGTATTGATTAAAAAAAAGTCTTTTAGACCTTCCGTTGAATGAGCTGAAGGTTCTTTGAGGATTGTCTGCGAAGCTAAGGGTTATGGCTGTATCAGCTTAAACACTTATATATTTCTTTAAGCTACATACTCTTTTCCTTGATTGCAGGCTGTTTTTTCGAGGGACGCGCTTGCTAAGCATATCTACTCCCAACTGTTCTCTTGGATCGTGACTCAGATTAACAAGGCTATGGCCCCAACCATGAAACAGAAAGGATTCATCGGTGTTTTAGATATTTATGGGTAAGCATCTGGTACTAAGGTATCCATGGATAAGCATTTGGGAAATTTACTAGATGTTTGTGAGTGAGCATCCGGTACTAGGCATCCATGGATAAGCGTCTGAGACATTTACTAGATGTTTTGCAGGTAGGCATCCGGTCCTTGGTATCCATGGATAAGAACATAGGACATTAACTAGATGTTTGTGGGTAAGCATCCCGTACTAGGTATCCATGGATAAGCATCAGGGACATTTACGAGATGTTTGTGGGTAAGCATCCAGTACTATGTATCCATGGATAAGCATCTGGGACATTTACGAGATGTTTGTGGGTAAGCATCCAGTACTATGTATCCATGGATAAGCATCAGGGACATTTACTAGATGTTTGTGGGTAAGCATCCAGTACTATGTATCCATGGATAAGCATCAGGGACATTTACTAAATGTTTTGTGGGTGAGCATCCTGTACATTAATTAGATTTATATGGGATAGGTATGCACTATGTGTTTTTGGTAGCTTGCAATATGTGGGCTACATATCTATGTTCTTACATCTATAGGTAAAATATTTCAGATGGATGCTAGAGTCAGCTGTTTTTATCACTTTGCAGAATCAGACAATGTTATGTTGATCTTGCTAGTAATTTATTGCTTATGTAGAGTTCTAGAGTGTCTGATGTTGTGATTTTCTTCAATGGCAAACCTCTGAAGAAGATCCTGCTAGTATCGAGACGGCACGCACCTTCACTTATACATCTATCTGCACAGGCTTGTGCAGTAGATAAGCAGTTTGTTTACAATTTGTATTCTCTTAAATTAAAATTTTGTGGACAACAGTCTGTTTCAGGTTTTTCCTTCTGTTCTCTTCCTTCGTAGATTTGAGATGTTTAACTTTAACAGCTTTGAGCAGTTTTGTATCAATTATGCCAATGAGAAACTACAGCAGCAGTTTACGCAGGTAAGATTATGATGGTAGGGAGGGATGTAGTAAGTAATTTAAAAGCCATGGCGATGAGGGGTGAGGGTAGGGGTGGGGGAGGTGAAGGGGGTTAGGGGAATGACATCAGCATTTCCAAATGGTTGATAAATGTTAAAGTTGCCCCTCAATCACCTGTTTCCATATGGAACTTTCTCTTCCATGTCTAGGGGTCTAGAGATAGCTGCCTTATTAAGTACTGTCTCTCTCTGCAGTTTCTTTGACATGTTCTGGTTTACCGCCCTCCTTATTCGTTCGACCAATTATGATTTTCAGCACCGGGAAGATTTCGTGTTTCAGTCGCTTGTGGATGAGAGCTCTTTGTTATTTCTCATGTATTTACTTTTGGAGGTTAAAAATTGCAAACACAACCACAAGATGGTTGTTTCTACTCAGCGCTACTCAGGCTAAACGTTTATCAACTAATGTGAATACCAAGATTAACATTAATATCGGCAAACATATAGATCTTTGATACTTGTGGCCATAATCTGCATCTTCATACTTGGTGCATGTTATCTTATTTAGTGGATCATACTTGGTGGATGTTATACCAGTTTGTGATGTTGAGAGCGTGGTGGCCAATTGGCTAAGGCGTTGGACTTGTGATCCAAGGATTGCTGGTTCGATTCATGCCTAGTTCATTACGTTGTGTCCTTGGGCAAGATGCTTTATCTCACTTGCCTCTCTCCACCCAGTGGTTAAATGGGTACCTGTGAGGTAACTTGTCATTGGGCGCAGTATATAACTGCTGTCGACTGGAGGGATTGTCTCTGGGACACGTTATCATTGACCAGGGGGTAATATAACGTCTGTAAAGCGCTTTGAGACCTATCGCTGGTGTAAAGCGCTATATAAAAATGAAATATTATTAATATTATTACCAAATACATTTCTGTTTAAGTTTCGTTGATGGAAAGAAAGCAAAAATTACTGACAACGTAATCAGATATTCTAACATATGACATATTCGTTTTGCGTATTTCTGTTAGAATAGTTCTCTTCAGTATTGTACAGTTTGTGTTGCTTCCTTTGCAACCAGTTGGGCCAATTTCATAACGATAATACCTCTTTATACTGTCCTCATATATGATGCTTCAAAGCATTCGTACTGACAGCACGAACAGTTCCTTACCTCTATCTGAAATAAACATGGCATTCATACTGCTCATACTGTCAGTAGATTTGCTTTGAAAGCCGGACATGAAAGTACAGTATATTAAAACATATTTTTCCAACTGGGTCTAACATTGCTGATTAAATCGCTGTTTCAAAACGAGCAAGTATATTTTAGCTTTAATGTATTGAGAATTCGTAACAATTTTTTTTTCGTGAGATAAATTTGCCTTGTGTTTCTGTGAACTTTGTATTAAGCAAAACGTTTTTGATTATTTGTCAAGTTCACTTTCAAGCAATCCACTAAGATGAGATCTCTTACCCATGAAATTACTGTAATTTTAACATTTTTAACTGATTTAATTTTCTTTAAAGGATATGTTGTAGGCGCCATACTTATGTGAGGTTACTCTTGTCGTCTGCCACCATATTTGCCCGACAATCTAAAACCCCGCCGTTTTCCTATAGAAATCCTTAAAAAGGCCATTGTACTTATTTGAAATTAGTTTATAGTCTGTTTTTGACGACCATGCTACGATGTTATTTGTCTACAAGTATTTGTTCGGCTCGAGAAATCATTTCCGCCGACACAATCCCTCAAAATGTTAATTATCGTGAATTTGGTTCGTATTTGTTTAGTTGCAGTTGAGAGCCACTGGACCGTGTTTATATCAAGTCAGATACTCGAGAAGTATACATTGTAACCATCAAATCCAGTATAGCATTCACCAAGAATGACCTGCAGCTCGGCATAGCGATGTTAGTGTGTAGTGTTTGGGGGTGGGGTTGCTTATACCCCTTCGTGCGCCTAAGGATATGCTACGAGGAACACTGATG
>JAAAKB020000584.1:0-15419 GCA_010014835.2 Apostichopus leukothele
ATGTCGGGATTTTAGATGAAAATAGTGCTGGGCGGGATTCACGATTTTTAAGACAGTGCTGGACGGTAATTTTTAGTACTGGGCGGGGCCGCACAGTGCCGCCCAGCGTGGGCACATCCCTGTGTTCGGGAACAAGAGGAGCTCGGCGCCCAAGCGACGCACCTGCTTCGAGTACGTATACATGTATGCGAGATATCCGTATGCCGGTTTGTCTGCATACCTGGATGCTTGTATGTCTGTAAGACCAAATCCTTCCTTGATCAAACCCATGGAGCTTTGTTCAAAGTAAGGTTCAAGTTGAACAAAACAGGAGGGTTAATGTAACAGGTAGTCAGTTAATACGTCTGTTTTAAAAAGTTTGTCGTTAACACATTTTGTTTTTGTCTTAGCTAATATCATATATGAAAGACATTTTCTTAATTATTGGCCAAGAAAATGTAGTATTCACATTAAAAGGATAGACCACATGAAAATATGATATAGTACAGTATAGTTTTTATTCAATTCCAATTTGCATACCGTCTTCTAGTTAACAATATTATACGTTTTGTATATACTTGGACTTTTGTCATAATGTCATTATGTCACAGATACACTCAGAAAACTTCTTTCATGTTTTTCTCCATATTTATTTTTTATTTTCAAAATTGGGAAAAATCTCAGGATGGATACATTACACACATTGAAATATTGTTACATTCACATCCCCGTTCGTAAAGTTAGAAGGTTATGCAACCCAAGATGAAACGCAAAACGAAATATTTTGTTGTCCGCGTTCAACTATGACATCACACCTTCTTATGAAAAGTTCATTGATGGCCTCATTGAGTTGCGTGGTCATTGACCGGGATACTCAGAATATGATTGTTCCTAATTTTTACCAATGCAAAAAAAAGAAGCTTACGTTGACTATCCTTTTAAGCTTACAAACTGCAATATTTGTGGGTGTGAAGTGAAACAAAAAGGTGCATGTTATCCGAAAATTGACTAAAAAAAACATTGCTGCATACTGCTTCAATGGAATGGATCCTATTGTGCTTACGAATCGGGAAATGGTAAACTGGCGATCACATGTTTTGTTTCATTATTGAAGAAAGATTGAAAATGAAAAAAAAACTTCAAGCCTGAGTAAATACTTTGACTGCATTGATTAAACAAGGAAATAAGTTTTGTTTTCATATCAATGCACGTTTGCTTGTTACATTTAACAATGTCGTATGTTGTGTCAATTCTAAACGACACACAAATAAATAAAGGTATCAAAATTACAGGGAAAAAAACGAGAAAAATAATTGGACACGTTTGCTTAAAATATTCTCCGTTGTGAGGAGATTATTATCAAATTGCACTTATAATAATTTCACTTATTTTGATAAATAAGAAGTCATGATTTTAATGTTGATTTTAAAAGTATTAATTGCGTATGAAAACAGTTCTCCTTTAGTTAAGGCAATCAAAACAAAAATATTTGCTCTATATAGACGTGATATGATTATAAAGCAATTTAGTATACAAAAAAAAAAAATTGAAGACGACTTTTCATTATTAAATACAAAAACATAGAAATTAAAGAAAAACTAAGAATTAAAAAGAAGGCAGTACAGGAGAAAAGGGAGCAAAGAAAACTTTATATTATTAAATACTAAAAGCAAAGAAATAAACAAAAATAATGATAAAGAAAATATAGCAATATAGAATATAGCAAAAAGAAAATACAGCAATAAAGTAAAACATAATAAACAGTAAATAGTAGAAAATAATAGTAGAAAATAACAAAATATGGAAAATGATTTTAATGAAAATATAGCAATCTAGAAAATATAGCAATGAAAGAGAAAATGGAATAAAGACAATTTTATATTATTTTATACTAAAGACAAAGAGATAACAGAAAAATAATAATAAAATATGGCAATACAGGAGAAAATAAATAAAGACAACTTGATATCATCAAATAATAAGGCAAAGAAATAAAAGCAATATAATTATAATAAAAAATGTAGCGAAATGAATAAAAAAGGAGTTAAGGCACCTTTAAGTTATCATATTTTTCATGTTCTTGGTTGGCTAACTTTTTATGTACATTTGAAGTATAAAAGATTGATTATGGTATAGTAATCTCTTATCGGATTAGCACTCAATTATATGAATGAAATATTTACCCCATCATGTAATTTCCACGATTATGCTCTAAAGCCTGCGACATCAAGAGGGCTCTCCTTGAGCGGGGGCAAGACCGAAATGCACAGAAAAATGCAAGAAAAGATTTTCATTTACTCCCCAAAAAGAATGAGTTGCCGCCATATATCAGAAATGCACACAATTTTAGCGTTTTTTAAACGATTAGTGAAAGGAATTTTATATTCATAATGTTGTTTTATGAAAATGTTCTAAGATCTTATTGTGATTAAATTCTAAAATTTTGATATGATATATGTTTTTCAAATGGGCTCATTTTTTCTGTTATACCGTTATTTATCTATTTCGTGATTTTATATTCTTTTAAAGTGTTTGTGATGACGTACGAAGTTTTACCATGGGCCCATTTTATTCCTTTACAGTTTATTTGTTTACGTTTAGTTATCTATCAATGTTTCTTTTATGATCTTATTACCAGTTAGTTTTTAAATCGCATTTACACCTATGTTTCTAAAAACAATTATATTAAAGAGGGCCTCGGCGAAGTTCAGCATAACCAAGTTACCCTCTCACAATAAAGTAAAAAAAACAACATAAATAAAAAACAACAACAATTGAATAGAATGATAAGACTTACAATATAATATACAGAACATCGATTTGAACAACTCCACACCTCCCACCCCTCCCACCCCTCAACTAATTGCCATTCCACGAGTTTCAAAATTAAGGGATGCACTGAGCAGCCGTCGTCTTTATTAAGTTAGCAGAGATAAAGTTTTAAGATTTTAAAAGATTTTAAAATGTGAATATTTTGAAACCCTGAATAGCAATAGAAACACTATTAACACCCAAGTGTTTCCTTCATTTTTTGGACTACAACACAACGAGACTGACATTCTACCTACTAAGTCATCCTGTAAGCAATATTCCTGTGATGATCGTATTATATTAATTCCCTTCTTGATGAGCACTGAAAGATTTTGCAAGACAGGCGTGTAATTTTCTCCTGCGTTTCTGTCACCAATGGTCCTCGATTAACGTCCCCATCCGGAGGACGAATGTATGGTACTCCTAGAATGTGACAATTTCCATGATTGAGGAAGGTGTTTGTAGATATCCCGTAACACTACAATGAAACTATAGTTAACAAAGATGTTCCAAACACAGAGTTTCACGGGAAGACGAAGTGTGCTTCAACTAAGTGCTAAGCATAACGTATATAGGAAAAACCTTCTGAGCCGAGGACTTTAATCCCGCCTATTCTTTACAAAAAGTCACAAAAAACGTGTTAAAATACTAATCACAATGACACGTATCAAGACAATCAAGTCTATAAATGTTATACAATTTTAGGTGATCATTTGTTTCCGGGTGTTGCTAGCAATAACGCTAATTCATAAAGAGTTACAGTATACTTCTGCTATAATATTTAGTGTGTGCGCTGTAGGAATGGCGTGCACAGGAAGTCAAGGACGGGAGTGGGGGGGGGGGGCAATTCAAATTTCCCCACCCAGACTGAATTAGGTAGGGGCCAGGTAGAGGTAAAGGCCAGAGGCGAAACAAGGATTTTATAAAAGAGAGGGTGCTGCCCTGGTATTGTTAAGGCCAACTCCCATATAGGGGGGTATTGGGGTCCTCCCCCAACCGAATAAAATGGTGAATTCTGAGGCATATTGATACTATAATTTAAGTTTATATAAATAGTTCTCCACGCAATGATTGTGCTTAATATAAATAATAACAACTGCCCTGGGATTGGTAGAGTCATCTCCCATCTTAGGTTCCTCCTCCACAAGAAAAGGTACCTTCTGAGACATATTTCGACTATAATTTGGTATATATATATAACTTTCAACGCAAGAATGTGCTTATTAATAGAAAATTAAAATTATCCCGACTGATTCTGGAGGCGACCTGTGAGGGCCAGAGGTGAACCAAGGAACTTTATAAAGGAGCAGTGTTGCCTTGGGGCCGTTGAAGCCTTACATGGGTCCAAAATTCAAGTAAGGGGTGTGGGTCCTTCCAACAGAAACAGTTAAACGTCAAAAGGTGTATTCTGAGGCATTAGGTCTATATAAGCAGACCTAAACGCAAGGTTATGCTACTAAATATTATGTTTGAGGTTGCATATGGAGGTGGGGGAGGATAGACACTCGTAGAAGGGGTCGTATTATTCCCCGACTAAATGCAAAACATCCCCAGTCGGACGATGTGATTTTTTTCTCAAGCGTTTGGTTTCTTATCTCAAAATTTCAACTTCTTTAACCCAAAACTTACACTATATCTTCAAACATTTTGATACGGATATTTCGACTTATCCATTGTTATTGCAAGCTGACATTTCATCTCAAACGTTCAATTACTTAATCACATAATATCACTGAGTAATTCAGGTCTCTAAACAGGATTGTCACTTTATGTAATTTGAACGTACAGAGCCTTCCATTGCCTTCTTTGAAACGACTGGTGAAAAGGTAATGTTCGTTTAATGTAGAATTTCCTACAGCCGTTTTCATCTAAATGAACTTGAAGTATGCTTGTAAGTTGGTTACTCAATTCACAACAAAACCTCTCGAGCTATAGTGTAAGCAAGTTAAGCAGCATTTAATGCATTAACAACGATAATGTTATCCTGAATCATTGGTTCGAAGTCCTCAATAGCATGAAAACGTAAGCCTATTGTACATAGACCTTCCAACTAACATACTCTTTTTTGTGTGTTGCAATGTGAACCAAAGCATTGTAGAGTAACGAAATCGCTTCATTATTCTTCTCCTTGCTCCGAAATCATCAATAGCATTGTAGTGTTTATAAGCTCATTGTACATTATATCTTGCAAAGAAAGCATTTCTCTCTTCCTGTGTGTTACGATTTAATAAAGAACCATTGCAAGCTTATTGTGTATTTAAGCATTCGCCCTCATTATGTTGTAAGTAGCGGAAATCATTGCAATGAAATAACATTATCCAACGTCAAGATAATGTAAACTAACGAAGCTGTACCTAGTCAGATTGCTCAGTGGGTAGAGCCGTGGACTGGTAACCTGGTGTTCCGGGATCGAGTCCATCTGAATTTAGTTTATGCACTCCTCTCCAAAGTATATATGTATTAATCCAAGTATACATTTTACCAGCTGACGTGGTGGCCGGTGCTATAAGGGAGCAGGTGAAAGACTCTTGCTCTGTGGATTGTTTAAATCGTGCTAGGGTTCGAGGCACACTGGAGTTTAACGCTACGGTGGTGGGTGGTATGGTACTATTTGAGGCCTAGGATCCCGTATCCAAATCTCCTTTGATGTCAAAAAGGAACCCGGGGGGATGCGAAGAGGGTTGGTCAAATCGACCAGAATCGTCCTAGGTCGTGAATCGTTGCCTATGGTTAGAGGATCGAAACACCCTTTGCGACCGGCATGTATGCAGCTACCGTCTATTGAATACGTGGCCTGATTAGGCGCTATTCTACTTTTTTTTGGGATGTACGGATGCTTTTAAGAGAAATTATAGTATTTTCGTTGAACAAATGGGTAGTATATTAAACTAGCGCCATCATTTATATGTGAATGTTATTTCCTCTCCCTGGTGCCTTGGCTAAAGTTCAGTAGACACATTGTAGGTGGACAGTCATCAGTTATTGTTGGCTAAACTAAAGCAATTAAACTATCACGTAGATGCCCAAGAGTATGTCGGAACTATAGTACAATAATTCATTCGACATAGATACATTAGTGACATTATATCACATACATGGTACATCTCCCACCACATCCCCATACCACCCCTGTACAAAACAAAAGTACTAGTTCAAAATTACATAGTTTCAATTTTTAAAGAAACTAACTGTACTATTAGGGTTAACTCTAATAATCCATAGAATAAGTGGAGTAAAATGTTCAATTGAGATTCCTTTATGTCGTCTTTTCGTCAAAAAGTTTATTTTAAATTTGACCGGGGATGCTTTCGATTTGTTGAATTTCTTGATTGTCGACCGAACACAGCGTTATAATGATAGTTGAAATTATCACAGGTAACACGACAAGTATACTTGTAGTAAACAGGTGTGATGTCATATTGACAGCACAAAGTTTTGATTTTTCTTTATTTTTCACTGTATTGTTTTTACCTTTGATTCGCTACAGTTCCAACTTTGCACAAAGGGACAGTGAAGGTTAACAATATGTTAATGACTGAGGTGTGTACTTATTGAGATGTATTCCAATTTGGAAGTAGGATATTGGATGTAAATTGTAATAAAAAACCAAGAAATTTAGCGTGCTTCTCTGACATTACAACTGTTTGCTTCAAGTTTACTTTAGGTGCAAAACGTGTCAACTTCAAATGCCTGCTCTCGAAAACGGTATGCAGGGATTGCTTGAAAACTTCACCAGGATGCTTAGAATGTTGTTATTCTTTCATCTGTTAAAAGAATATTTTCCTCTGAACTGCACTTTTAATTTTACCTTCAAGTCCATGTTTAATTGGATCATTCCTGATATGACTGAAACAACAAAAGAGTCCAATTTACGTGGGATCATCTTTGAAATTGTGCTGAAAATGCTTCCTGTTATCTTTATGAAGCATAAACCGTCTATTTCAAACAGGAAGAAAATTGAACAGAAAGAAGTTCAGTTATAAGTGATTGATATTATTGTTAGATAAATACTTCAGAAGTATCACACTTTACTGAACAGCTCAGACAAAAAAAAACTATACAAAAGGTAATTAAATGTTTAGAAGTAATCAACCGCGATGATATAACAAGTTATGTCTATTTAGGTATAAGTTGTAAAGAAAAGTAAGGTTTTTGGCAAACGTATCTTTCCCTTCAAAGAACGACCATTCTAATTGTATAGATAATGTGTGGTGATGGAGTTTCCATTTAGTCATCCGTAAATGTGTGACGTTACCTGCTGTTACCAACTAGCCCCAATTGAATGTTGAATGAAGTTTGAACCACTTAGCATACTCCTGCATGCTTCCTGTAAGTAATTTCTTCTTCGCGAGTCTTCTCTCATGTGCATTCACTAATTTCTTAATTGTATAGATTTACAACTCTCCATCGTAATACATTCGATTGAAAGATCAAAGTACTAATCCGAGTGGCGACTCGAAAATATGATTGAAAGGCTTGGTGGTCAAGTATTACAGAACAGCGCGAGACTTAAGAGTATATTTGCATAAAAATTTATTTTTATTTTTTAAATTGTGTTATTTTCCCACCTTTTCTCAACCATTTTGCCAATAAAAGTATCAACCATTTTCAACGAAAATTGTCTGTAGCATACATTACGAGAAAAAAATATTTCAAGTAATTTCGATTAACAGTGATCGACGATTGCTCATATTATGTTCACTTCAGTGTATAGTAATGGTGATGCGTGTTACAGTATACTTAACTATTCTTGTCGTGTTTCGTTTCGTTTACTTATTTTGCCTGGAAAGCCCACCACTTTTGTTAAATATCACTAGTGTGTTTCCTTAGTGTCTAACAGAAAGAAAGTAAAGTATGCTACGCTTGGTATATCTCTATCTAAGTTTATGGCTTCTGCCTAACGCTAGAAATAACGATTTCTCGTAAATCACTAAGGAGACACTCGGAAGCTGAAGGAGAGTTGTGCATTCCGTTCCAATAATTCCAGATCGCCCTTTGGAGAGCGACTCTATAGATCCATTGACATTATTTTTTGCCAAGTGTAGACAACTTAAAATCCAAACTCATAGACCATTTTTGCTTTTAATTTTGATGCGCAAAAACTTTATTGCATTTGTCCAAAAAAGAATCCAGCATTAGTTAATCGTTTTATTACAAGAAGGTACCGTATGTTTCCTGTAACAAACAAAACAAAACAAAGAATAGTCTATACCTACATGATTATCGTCTTTAAAAATATGCAACCGTCAGTAACAGGAGAGATGAAGTAACATGTCTTTTAGCCGGTTAACATACATGCAGGGACTAGAGTAGTTGCTGCCTGCTTCATGCTACTAAGACTCAAAAATAAATTGATGATCAGCTGTTGGGGAATCCAAATCACTGCTGCCTAGGCCAGTCGTTGCTCTGACCGTAAATAGATATTGTACATTCCGCTCTATCCTCGGGGTATTTCTTTTGAGTTTGATTCTGAGGGCCTCAGTGTGCTCGGCGATAACAGGAGCCGGTTGATTTTTTCTGTTTGGTTTGAATTTGGCTACCGTATAATAATAACTGTTAATAGGGCCATTACGTTGAGAACACTCAGGTTTATTCCAGAGGAAAACCAAATCGCCATTGTTCTTTATTTCCAACCGGAGATTCGTTGGTTCACCAGTTGATCCTTGAAAAGAACACGAGAAAACTAACATTACACTGATAAATTTGGGAATATACTCATCAACATATTATTAATTCACTAAATCATGCAAGAAACGACCTTTGTGATACAATCGATAAATTGTATGTGCCTTCCTTTAGGTAAGCGGCTAACTATTTGAATACAACGGTAATATGCTAATTGTGCAGGGCACAAATTAGGGTTTTAAACATAAAAGAGATTTGTTTACGTTTTGGGCTAGCTGTTTTACCCAATTTAGGCTTGTTTTGTAGTTTAGTAAGCAATTAACATACTTGCTTAAAAGTGCGACATCTTTTGCAGAAACAAATCACAATTATTAAACCGTCGATTATGACTATTACAGAATTTCTTTTGGTGATATCAGTATATTCTCAGACCCTTGTAGTTTCAGTATTAGGGAGGGCAGGGGCGTATTGGCCTACCGGTTCACTGGCTCGGAACTTGTGTACGCTAGGTCTAAAGCCCCGGCAGCTCAACACTATAGGTAGAGATATCGAAGGGTATCGATTTCGTCGAAAGATGGCAGTTCATTCCGAGGCGCCAAATGCATCTCAAGGCCCCAGCGACGCCGTTTGGATCAGCTGGCAGAAATGAATGCCCAGTTTGCCCATGAGGGAGGTTATAACAGGTTTTAACATTCATTCTTTGGTTTTTATCATTAATATCTTTTGCTTTATGATAATTTATTAGCCAAAGTCGAAACAATGTTAGAATTATGTAAGTGGGTAACCTTGCCTAGAAAGAAAAACTTAAAGTTTAGACGTCAAATTGTGCATTCTGAGGCATATTTCAACTATAAATTAGGTTGATATAATAACATAAACAAAAGGTTTCCTTCCCCAACTGAATGCAAATATCCCCCCCCTCCTCGACTGACCAATTACTCCCGACTGACAATCAGGGATGGGGGCCATGCCTCCCCTTTGCTTGTACCACTGAACTATATCGAATACACTTACTCGTTGTAACGGTTTGTATCGTCATGGACTTTTCATACGTCCCCGTTTGTGTGTTCAGGCTCAAAATTAGGGTGTACAGAGAGTTCGACGTCAATCGAGTAATTGTTCCTGTCCTTGCTTCACCATTCTCCACATCAATTACTCTTGGTGTAGCATCCAATGTCGTTGCCACTCCGCCGCATTCAAGGACATTCAACAGTCGGAAAGAGAGACTTTGACTTAGAACCCTGTTCGAGTCCGTGACTCCCTCCACCGACCACGCCACGGTAGTACTTGCATAACCCGCACGTCTTGATGATGATGTATATTCGAGGTCAGTGATAACCAAATCTGACGAAGGTATATTAAAGACACAGATATTACATTCAACGTTTTAAGCTTATGTTTATCAATGCAATTTTCTGCGGTGACAATTTTTAAAAATTTTTTTTTATCAGTTTGAGTCTTGTGAACAGGCCAACAGCCGGAACTTTGGGAAAGAAGGGGTGGGGGTTTTCCAAAAGGAGAGCGCAATACGTGTAGCTTTTGTTGTATCTATGATGGTAGTTCGAATGGGAGGGGGGGGCAGTCGTCTGCATGTGGGGGTGGTTTGGAGAAGTTTGACTACGGGCCTGTTTGTGAGTCAGACTACAATAGACTCCAAAATGTTATGGCCTATGGCCCCCGCATAGTCTTTATCCTGGCGTGCTTCTATTGAATACTAAACCAACTTTTCCTAAGGGAGGTCAAGTTATTAACAATGTACCAATAACAGCAATGTGGTTTGCAATGAGATGAATCCAAATTGTGAAATTCAAAGTTGGATGCAACGTTTTATTGTTGAAGAAAAACATAAAACAAATTTATCAGTGTGCGTGAATAGTGTCACACCTATTTGGAGCAGTTGATATTGGAAAATTATTTATTATTGAAGCTGTTAATATGATTTCCTCCACAATTAGTTTTAAACGTCTGTACATCGTTCATTACTGTATATTGACCACTTCCGTATTTAAGCCTCTGATTGTCTTCGTTTAAGTTGAGAGTAAACTGAACAGATATGGCACTCGTTTCACAATGGGAAACGTATTGTGAGCTTGTTGACGATACATGATTTTGTAACCAGTTACTGGACCGGCACCTAAGTCGACTTGGTTGTTCCCCGAGGACGTCACACTAGTTGACGTCTTTGATGATCCTGCGATACAAAAAATCTAGCAAATTTCTTTTACTCTTTTAAATGGCTTAAATACTACTCAGTGCAGAATGAACATTAACGTAAGTAGAGTTTGTTCCGTGTGATCTCCTTGACTGTTATAGTTACCGCTACTAATTGCATTGCATAGAACACTATGAGGTGTAATTGCAGTTGACCCATCGCTTACAACGTTGAATATATGTACCCGTTTGTACAAGCGTGTTTTAACAAACGTCATTTCGTAGCATTTTCAAATTCCATTTGGCATCTTGAAATTTAAATGAAACTCTTATAATTATTTAAATAGTAACTTAACCTTAAATATGCTTCCAGATAAAGAACACATTTTGAGGCTGAATATCTTGAAGACCAGAACGGTTATAGAGAAATTAACTAGCACTCATGTTTTCTTTAACTATTACATATAGATAATAAAATTCTGTCTAAATCATCCTTAAAAAAGTTATGTAAATGAACTGACTTATGCAATTAAAACGTAGTCAGTATCAGTGATATTTATTTATAATTGCATATAATCAAAATATACCTCCCGCTGATGTGCGCGTCGTTTGCACGTTACTTGGACGTCCGTCTCCAAAGGGATGGTCTCTGATAATTCTAATTCGGAATTCATACTCAGTATTCTCGTTCAAATCATTGAATTGATGAAAGAGCTGTCTTCCTTTTGATATTTCGGTGAATTCCACCTCCCCTGGTCCTCGTATTTGTATCCTATACTCAACAATTGGACCGTGACCATGGTCGACTGTCTCTTCCCAAGCTGGCCACGTCACGGTGATGCTCGTTGGTGTAACGTCAGAGACGGACAGTGGTTCCGGTCCGGCATAAGTAGGGGGAGCTGAGAGAGAACAATTTAAGAAATGTTCGCAAAATCATTGTGTAATCATGGGTTTTAGAGTAATTGTTTCATTCATAAGAAATTGTATGAGTCGCGTTAATTCCGACAATGAGATCATGAGACTTTATTTCTTTGGATCATTACCAGAAGTTAAAGAGTGTTAACGAGACACAACAATGCCTCAGCGCTGGCGACAAACTTGTAAATGATAACAAAATACTGGCTGAAACCTGTACATGAGTGAATATTATTTTAATTTGTAGGAAATTTAGAAACTTAATTATCTTCATCACTCATTTTATTTACAGACAAAACGACTTTATCAAAGTGGTGAAAAGAAGTTCAGGATATATATATATATATATATAGGCTACTGAATATTCTTACTTTGATAGCAAGGTAGGCTAGAGTCAAGACAGATTGATTCTTCAGTTGTTGCCAATGGACAGTTGTGGTGTGACCTCTCTCCACCACATGGTGCTTCCCCTGCTATCCAGATACGACCGATCCCGCCGTGTCCAAACTTGGAGGGATATTTTTTCCCTTTGAAGATAGATGGTGGCATCTTGAAGACGAAGACTCGTTTTTGAGCGAAAGGAGAAGGACTGTCGTTTCCAATGCTGCCCTCATCAATCAAGGCCAGTCGTCCTCCGTACATGAAGGGTTGTTTCATTGAACATTCTGTTGAAAAGAAGGACAGGACAAATGGAACGGGGAAAAGAGAGCTTATCATCATTGTGCTGATAATATGTCTCATTTTACTTTACTTCGGGTTTTTCACAAAGCAGATGTGAGCAGGATGAATTTGTTGAGACAAGGCCTGCACAGATGGCGTTCCAACATACATTCCAACATACATTCTGCTCATACCGTGGTTTAAAGTCCATACAAGTCTTTAGAACAATAACTTGAATGAACTCTGCATAACGGCAGTTCTTTTCTTGCCATAATTTAGATGAGATTATCTACAAAGCTTTTCAAACATACATAGTAAATCAGAATAGTGCATCAGCCTTGATATGCAAATGAGGCTTAAGTTGCTTAACCATATACATTAATTTTGTAAGCGTTTATAGGCTATGTGATAAGAATTGATTTTATAATTGTCTTTCTCTTCTTTCTTTTCTTCCGTTTTCCTCACTATAGCTGATAAGTAATTTGTTTGTGTCGAGATGCATTTTTCATCGTTTTAACAAGTTTAGTATCATCCTTAACTTTTGTGCACATGCGTGAAATAAATTTAAAAATGATTAAAATGAGTAAAAATTAATCGAGTCTCTCTAAACATTTGCTTCACCGTCAACCAGGTCCAAAGCCGGACCGGTGAACGCGGGGTGGGGGGGGGGGGGTATACTCTGCCCGCCCCTTCTGTGCCACTGTCGTGTGTAAAAACAAAATTACAGGAACCAAGTATTGAGCCTCTCCTTAAATTTTTGGTGACTCTTCAACTCAGAATTCTTTGCTGTGGGCCTGTCATCAATACAATAAACTATAGTAAATCATTAAAAAAGTGTAATTGTTTTTGATGGCGGGGGATTTATGCTAACGTTTTAACAGAGGCCTACGATGAAATTGTAGTAAATCACTAATTACATTATAGGTATATATTTCCTTATTTATTTGAAATTTTAATCATAACTATTCACTCTTTATGGGATTTAATTTCCGACGATATAAGTGATATCCGTGACGGAAATAATGATCTTCCTACCCTTTATATTATTTAAGTTATTATAACTCCAACGCTTTATTAGCTTAGACTTTACAAACGTAAATACACGGAATAAAGACTTTATTACAGTACTATGGAAATACGGGTTGCCCTACCCCCGGCCTCTGGGATACTAGTGATGCATTAGTTTGAACAAAAGTTAATATCCACTACGTCATGCTCAGGATCTACTAAATGATATTCAATAATTGCTAAATATGTTTAAATGGCCACATCTTATATACAATTCTTATAAGAAACTTCCCGTCGTAACCATTTTGGGATATTAATTTTAAGTATAAGTGTAAAAAACTTGGCCATTGGTTCACCAGGTTTCTTCGTGGCTACGATTTTTTTTTAAATTATAATATAACGAGGTGCTTCCTCCGTCTCACTTTATTATTCCTATTACATCGACACCTTGCAAGATATGACGAGAATAGGGAAACTCCTACACAGTGCATGGTTCATTCCATGACAACCCACGCGTCACGATGACAGTTTATGTTTTCCATTTACATATTGATATACTGCATAATTCAATAACATATATGGAAAAGTTACGAAACTTCAAACTTAGGTTTTTTCATATTGAAGGAAGTAAACTTGTTAGCGATACCAAAATGGTCACATGGAAGCAAGAAGGAATGAAACCAACAAGACAGAGAGCAATCAAATAATTAAAACAAAACAGTAAATGAACAAGCCAAAAAGAATTACGATAAAAATGGCGGTAGCCTTTGTTGGTTGAAATTATAATACAGATTTAATTCTATGTACACGAGTAATCTTTTTACTCTCTATATTTTAGTTTAAATGAGGTTGATATGAAACCGAATCCTTGTAACTCATTAAAACATTTCCCTGGACAATTATATTAAACAATATGCCTGCAAAGGTGCATCGAAGAGGTTGATGTATTTATTAATCATAAGCGGTGTTCGTATTTGGTTTGGAAGATAAACAACTGAATTTTCGAAATATTTAATGATGGCATGCAGTTGTTCACGCAAGGTATCAAGCGAGCAATATATTTTACATAGCGTTGAATGTTTGGAGACGGTTGGTTTGCAAACATATCCATTATTGTAATAGCTTACACGATAGAGAACTTTGTGAGTACCAACTGCCCCAGACATCTTGGCAAAAAGCTTGGTCCGCTTTGAGAGATTTCTTACTTCAAAGGAAGTGTCGTAGAGGGTTAGCATTGTGTCAATATGTGGTGCCATAAGGAGGTGAAGCATTCTAATTTTATCTAAGTAATGACAGTAATGATTAAACCTGTGCCAATTAATTAAGTACAGGTATAGAACATTGTAAATATACTCTATCAGACGTGTAAGCACGTATCAGACAATCTTAATACGAACCTTTCCTTGAATTTATCATACATGTAAGAAGGTAACTTGAGCAATTCTTAATACGACAGTTTTAAGCATTCACCGAACGCCGCGCCTCGCATCAGCGTAGGAGTATATTCGTGACTCATTTTTGTGACAAATAACAATGATTACTACGGATAATAACATATATAAACACTAACACATACATACACCAAGCAAACAAGGAAAGAAAGACAAATCTATATATATGCAGTAGGTCATGTTTAAAAAAAAATCCATAAAATTGTCACAGTTGTACCATAACAAGTGAACTATTAGGACACCAGAACATATCTTATGAATATTTATTTCCAATCGAAACATGCATGAAGATAGTTGGGTTCTATACTCTATAGAAGTATGAATATTTATGATACCATCTTAAGTACCAAGAGTCTGTAGAAAAAGTAAAGAGAAGATTATGCCGGTAGTTTGATGCGCATATCTTGATTATTATTAATTGACCATCGACTCATATTTTTGTTTGTATTGTTCAGTACATTGTCTTTCTGTTGGATATCTGAAATTGTCTCCCTTCAGAGCAATTTGGAGAATTTAGATGAGCAATGGCAATAGGCGGTTCATTGAATCAGCCCCCTACACAGGGGCCCCAATGGGGAGTTGAAAATGAAAATTTGAAGCCATCGGATAACAACTTTCAGTCATGATATTGTGAGGATAATTAAATGCGTATACCAACATGGCAATTCCTTAGTCTGTTTTATTCCACTAAGACGTTTTTCTGGTGGATAATTTAACTGTCAAGTTCAGTACCAGATACATGTTTGTATGTATTTTAGATCCTCCTGCAAGCAGGAACTCGCGAAGAAGCCATCATTGGCTTATCAAAGCCGCAAGCTG
>JAAAKB020000913.1:0-15401 GCA_010014835.2 Apostichopus leukothele
ATTATTATTATTATTATTATTATTATTATTATTATTATTACTACTACTACTACTACTACTACTACTACTACTACTACCAGATATGTGTCAAACCAAGCCGTGTCAGTATTCCTTAATTCCGTTCATTCTTTCATGCCATATTGCTCTATAGGCCTTACATCCATTGTTGTTTATTGTGTATTATACATTCTAGAACGCAACACATGGCGTTATTCGTTTCTACACCGACCTGGTCCCTATGAGGGTTACAGCATACCGGGCCACCACTCTAACCCAAGAAAGGTAATGAAGAGGACTTACTTTCTGTTTGTTGATAGCTTGACGCATTGCAATGCTTCGTCGGGCCACATATGGCCATCTTTGCAAAAACGGGCTTTGACTCTTACGCCAAGTAAAAAAACGCTCCCCTTAGTCAAACATATTATGACTTTTGCAAATTGTAACAACATTTGTGATGTCATCTCTTCTTATGAAGCTACACACGATCGGTCCGCCTGCAGGCTCACAAACTCCCCAACCGCGCAACACCATCTCCTTATTTGTGGTTATGTGTATTTCAGTGTTTACTCGCTTTACATCCAGATTTAGTACCACAACTACTTATTATATACTATATGTACTCCTTAATATAAATTGGAACGCTTGAATCTCTGATATATATATATTGTCTTATAACGGGGAGTTTAGTAAATGTCGGCCAACGGTTCTATCCAGTATGGAAACAAAAGAGATACAATATGTCAGGACAAGTACAATAAATAATTAAAACAGTGTAATAGTTTATATATTAATTAATTACCTTTATTGAATCTAACTTTACAAAAAGATTTAATTTCACTTTCGTAGGAGATGTTTATTAACCTTGAAGAATATCATTACTATATAGAAAGGTATTTCATTTTCTTTTTATCTATCCGACTTTCTCTATAGACGTGACTTCCGTTTGGCTCGTGGCGCTGCTGTTAATTCTACTGAACCAGCCATTCAACCAGTATTTTATAAAGCCTTCCCGCCAACCAATCCGGTAAGTGAAATCGGTCATATTGACAAAAATTATAACATTTTCACTAAAGTTAAGAATTGATGACTGATAAAAAGGATAAATGCCACGTGAACTGGCCACAAGAGAGCCTCCTGACTGTAAACTTCGTCACAATTTTGTGTCTTGACATCCTTTTCTTGTCTATTTCCAACTTTAGTCCAAGGGTGTATACATCGCAGAAGTCATTAAACCAGCTCTAGGATGGACTTGTTTCTTCGTTGTGGTAAGTCTTATTCCGTGCATAATTTACAGGGGAGCAATCCAGTTACGTAAATAACAATGTTGAGTATTATTATTATGTATTGATTGTCTGGCGGAATTGCAATTTTGTACCCAATGCAATTGCCACAATGGACTTATGGCACATAATTGGAAATAAATCTGAACACCTGCCCGCATTGATAAATTTATTCGCAAATTCCCCCACTCTGTAGTCTGAATTCCTTGGGCAAATTTACAATAGTATTCTCTTTACCATCTTGTCATAAGAAAGGATAATTTCTACCTTTTACTCCTTGCAGGCGGAGTATCCTGGACCAAGGGGAACAACTGTCGCGTTTACTAGCGAAGCCAATATCGTGCCCGATTACTTCCCATTCCCTCAGTGTAAGGGAGATGAATGCATTGGAACTTTAGTCTAGAGAGATGTGTACAGTCCTCATATAATACCAAATTACACATTGCCAATGTATCTATATCGAATGATTTCAAGTTGTAGTATAAATTAGATCTAGGGCATATCAGCCTTTGTGACTGAACCAATATGGCTTTAATAGTATATTCAAACTAGAAACAAATGGCTTGCATCTACTTAAGTAAAACTCTATTCCAAAGGTACAATAAATGCAAAAAATATATAATGCCAAAGCCAAGAATACTGGTCTGACGTGAATCAAAATCAGCTACACAGGTCACTGGCCCGACACGGGGTGGGGGGGGGGGGAGGGGCCAATAATGTCATAGCATTGTCCAGTGAAGCAGCTATAGGCGTCAATCTCAGAGCCAGGATATGAGTATAACACAGATGTAAATGTAGTTTGGATTAACATGGTATGCCAAAGTCACTAAAAATAGTATTAAGAGTTCTATATATATAATCATTGCTGTGTAATTATTTTTAATGAATGCATAGATTTATACCAATTCACGATGGGCGAGATTTTTTATACTGATGTGTATTATTTCTAGCTGGGGAGCTTTAGTTGACCAAACTGGAAAAAAAAGAAGAAGAGAAAAACTGGTTAAATTTAAAGGACTTCATTTCATAGTTGGACACATGGATTTGCAGTGAAGAATGAACAACTACTTTGACACTTCATTCGCCAATTGCTCAGTACGTGCGTAATACCATCTTCTGTAAGACTTACCTGTGTAGGATATATCACTTTCACCATGACGTCACAAAAAACAGCTATTGTTTTCAATGTAATTAATGTCATCAAAGACCTGCATGTAAGCAGATCGGTTGCAAATCATCTACTTGAAAAGAGCATGTCAAAATAAATCGCTTTAGTTGTAGAAAGTCTTATACGACAACTTGAAACGAAGTGCAATGAATTTTTTTTTTTTAAACGGGTATAATAGTTTTGTTTAATTGTTATTTACAGTCACTGTGTTATAATATTATATAGCCCTAATATTATAACCTGAAATAATTATGTTTTGAGTGCATCTGATGAGAGAGAGTATCATATTTATATAAATACATAGTTTTGTTTGTCCAATTAATTTTCTTCTTGCATATTTTATTGCTACGAGATTCAAAATTTATATGATTTGTATGTGAACGTGACATAATATTAAACTTGTCTGACACTGGTTCGGATGAAATTAATTTTACCAGGACGGATTTTGCCATTCTACATGTTTGTAGCTGTTATTGTTGCTGTTTATGCATGGCGGTGGGTTTTTCAGGTTCCGGCCCCTATGGCCTCGAGGCCAGGGCTTCGCCCCTCTCACCCCCCCCCCCCCGTTGAACCGCTGTTCACGATTGCAAAACTCATTGGTTGCATTATGAAGAAATATTAATTTTACTTACACCAGGAAAATATAATTAATTTGATGGTGACATACAAGGCAAACTTAATAAGAAATAATTTTCTCAGACAATACCATGGGAAACAACATGGATCCTATTTAACAGTTGGACTGGTTTTACTAAGTTACATGTTCTTTTAAATTTCAAGAATTAGAAACATTTGAAACAATGGATTTACCACACTATGGTCATTCGAATGAGAAAAGACATGTAGGCCTATATAAAGACATCTTATTCGGTTAGGTGGTAAAGGTTATAATGTATTACGTTTCGAGTAGTACGGTTCAGTTGACTGCTGCCCTATACCGATTCCCCGTCCCACCTCTCCTTCGTCTACGCTATTTGCCGGTAACTAGCTGGGAAACCAGAAGGGACTGAAGACCTACCAAGAACGAGACTTCCAGGAAGATATTCTTACTCAAGACATTTTCCAAGTTATCGAAGCCAGTTTCACTCAATAAATAATTAACAATTTATGCTAATATCCATGAATCATATTCGAATAATCTCGTCCAGTCCGATTGGACTACGATGTTGAATCTTGAACTGAGTCCATTGGCGTCGAACCAGTTTGTCAAGCTCATAGCAATAGTACAGAGACGACTCCATTACCTCGACTTATTACAGTCAGGCAAATTCTTGGCAATCAATCGACTGAAGTGTCTCTTTCAGGTACAACTATATTCGACCACTAACCCCCCCCCCCCCCCCCCCCCCCCCCCAACACTCCCAGGCACTCCACCAGGATGGGAGGGGCAATTAGGTCACTGATATTGACTGAGGGGAATGCAGCTAAATTTCACAATGCGTAGTTACGAGTTGGAGGCAAAGAAAAGAAATAGACACCAAAGTTTACAAGTTAATGTCTGTTGTATTTATAAAGACAGGTGACTGAAATGAACAACTTAGTAACTATAGAATAATATTTCAGTTTAATGTAAGGTGTAGTACCCCTTCAATAAATATAAAATATCATAACCTGCTGCACAGTGCGTGCTACCACCAATACACAGTGTAACACTAGGCTTCATTTTACCATGATCAAAGTTCGTTAGGCATCCAGGCGATCGTCAGCTTTTGCGACAAAGAAAAACTTCAGTGATCTACACACTCTGTTCAATTAACGATGGGAATATATTGTAACAATTATCGTTTGAAGAAACTCTATTTTGTGGCAATTTAACTAATACACTTTCATATATGTTTGAAGAAACGAAAATCAGTTTTGGCATATCTGCAAACTGACATTGGAGAGGATGGTCAGTACTGACATCTAGAAATACTTTTGTCAAAAGAACCCATGTAGAACACAATTTGGATTATTCTTCTTCTTAACAAATTGTCATAGTGATACTTTTTAAGAAATATCACACGAGACAGAACCTGGGGACCAAAACCAAACGACTGACCGCACCCCAGTCACCTTGCATCGAGACTGACCGTGTGATCATCGTCAGCGGTCATAGTGATTTGTAGTATTTCAGGTTGCACACCTGTAGAAAGATGACTAGAACCTCGGTTTCCCCGTCATTGGAGTACAATAAAGACGTATATGTATTAACAATTTGGTGTTGACCAGAGTAGCAGACAACATATCGACTTTGCCCATATTGCGTATTCAAGATATTTAACAGATCTTACATAAATAACTTGAAATCAAAATAGACATGATAGAAACCACTCCGAGTTTGGTTCGATTATGTCTGAATAGTCACCCTAGTGAAATTTTAGAGAAAAGAACTAATTCAAATGTATCCTTTTCCAACATGACAAGACGCTTAACGTGGATGTAGAATGGAATGTATAAAACACAACCCATTGTACAGTTTGAAACATTTAGCACCCTTTCCCAAATCCACCTAACCCCAACCCCTCCCCCATCTTGGCCCACCCAACCCCCAAACTGTTATATGCTACACTATAACTGACAATAGCACCTCTGCATCATCAAAATGTTGAAAAAGTTCAATCGGAGGGATTAAATTCTATTAGCAAAGACTCTCCTCATCAGGAACATCATCAAATAGTTGGAATTTGTGATAAAAGCTACTCTCTACATTCATCAAATCGGAATGTAGAACTAAAGTTACATACAAAATTAGGGAAGACCCTAAATCAAAGGATACAAGAAATACCACACAGTTTGCCTTCTTCAGTGTCAGAAAAGAAGAAGAAAAATTGACATGTTAACACTTTTTAACACAATTTCCACCTCTTACGTAACTCTGGCAGCTCAGCTACAGTTTAAGTTATTGTAAGGCGCCTAGGATGACAAATCAGTAGAGAGTTTCTTGTGAAAGAGTTTTTCCAGCGAGGTAATTGCGAAAGTGACATTACGAGGTTACTTGTACAGGATACACTCCCTAATTGGTCAGCTTTGAGTGTTGCATTTTTTAAATAACTCCTGAGTGTCCAACACAAATCTTTAGTTTGAAATGAGATATTTAAATAGAATGTCCTCATCTAGCGAGTGGATTGACTTCTAATACAAATCATTTACCACATCTGTAAACTAAATGCACTTTGAAAACAATGCACTTTGAACAATGCACTTTTAAACAATGTACTTTTGAAAACAAAGAGGAGGAAACTTAAGAACTGTTGTTCAGACTCCTGTTCCCATTGCAGATAAATACCCTGTCAAGATTATAGAATCTCTTTAATATACCTGAATGGAATGAATATTAAAAATGATATCTATAGAAAGATGCAACATTTTCTGCTTAATACAATATTTGTAATACAATATATTTTCCAAGTACATGCTTGAAACCTTTTCACGACCACATACATTACTTCAAAGAGAAGATGTAAACTTACCTCGCTAATAAACTTTTATGCCATATTCTGCATGTGCTTTTCAGCCACAGCGTAGGATACACTGGCCCACAAAGCCTTTTCGCTTATTGTCTCATGTTATTTGGAACCAGTTAAAAACTTTCCAAAGTGTAAACTGGAGCTAGTACTTTGTCCCAATTATAACATCAGGTCTCATAGACTCAACTGAAGTACAAAACGACTGAAATTTGATCCAAACTTAATCATAAATTTACAAAAAAGAAATTTATGAAGATATTTGCTTACAAAGTTTCAGTACTTTCAGTGACCCAATGTTTGTTTAATGTGATCAGAAGATTGAACAACAAGTACCACCCCCCCCCCCACCAAACTGTAGCTTATGGATAACTGTCTTATGTCACCAAACAAATATGGAAGAAACCTACCAATTTACATCTTGCTGAAAATCTAATATTAAACTAATATAATACCACAAAGTAATGACAGAGTATATATCAGAATGTAACAATTGGTACGGTTTTGAAAGTTTTGAAATTTTTGAAAATCAAGGCAGTTGGCACCGAATGTGAAAAGAATTACTGAAATAATGGGAGGAAAGCATTGTTTATGTAGCTGTAAAACTTGAATGAAAGTGACTCCAGGTTTGTGAGTAGTTAACAACTTATTTCTAACAATTACATGATCCTATTCTTTAGAACTGTTACAACATAAAAATGCTTGCGAACTGAAATCATATTAAGAGATTTCATAAAATAAAAAAAAATTGCCTACTTCAACTTTTTAGGTCTTAAGATCGACAGAGTTAACAGCAATGGGAAATTTCAACTTGGAAAGTAAACAAACTTTGCATTTGCATAATTCAACACCTTTTAAAGTAACATACTCCAAGGGTGCAAAAATGGGCCTCCTCTGTATTCTAAATGAGGTTGAAAAGTTCAACACTTTGGCCCCATTTTGGGGGGGGGGGGTTCTAAAGTCATCAAATGCATTCTCTGACCCTTGTTCAGATAATGTAATTCCTACAATGATCAGTTTGTAACAAGCATATCTCTGATTGCAGAATTCATTGAGTAAATATCACACATTTTGCCAAGATATTGTTTAAGTGACACTGCAACCCTGGTGCCTAATAGTTCCAACCAAAGGTATTACCCCTAAAACTAATTCCTCCATCTTCAATGCAGACATGAACTTTGCAAAGCAATATTAAATCATTTCTGAAAATATGGACAATCTCAAATGATATCAGCAGAAGTATTACTCTAAGCCTATCAGTCAAAATGAAGAAGAAACAAACATTACAGTGTTATGGAGGTATTTAAAGATTCCCTTCTAGCACAAAACCAAAAAAACATTCTGAGGCCTTGGTCCCACTCATAGGATTTGAAATGCAGTGTCTAATCCATCAACATCATAACTGGAGGTCGAATGTTCCTAGTGTGACCTCACAATGCCTGTACTGGTGCTACGGTATGATTAAACAATTAGTTATACCAGTAACTGTATCCTGCTATAGAGGTTAAACCTAAGTAATGATATAAACCAATTTTTTTCTGGAAATGACACATTCAAATCTTGTACTTCTGTCAAAAGTAGTGCTGTCATACCCCAGAAACAATAAGAACTCACAAACCAATGCTCAAAAGACAATTTAGAGATTGGATTGGGTTAGAATCTCTCAGAACTTTAAGAGAATGTATGATATTGACACCTTGGTCTGTTTGAATGTTTTTGCACTACACCACTTAATTCACATAGAGAAAAACAATGCTATCACCACTGCAAATTTCCTCCTTTTTTTTATCAATTTCATGAATTTCAGCCAACATTTAAAAATTCATTGAAATATCATTGAATTCAATTTTCAGATCATTCTTTAAAAGAACACTTCCGTAAACATGATTCCCTTCAGCTGCATTAATTGCCTCAAATTAACTTTTAGTAATTTTCAACGGCAAATTTCCATGATCCGATCACAATAGCTTTCCAATGTGGAAAATATGCGACAATTTAAGCAATGAAAACTTACTTTATGAAATAACAACAGAATACATAGAAAAAGGAAGATTACAAGAAAATAGAAAATAATTCCATATTTATTTATTTGAATGGGTAAAGTTCAAAGAAAAGATATTGACAACTAGGGCTCAAAAAGGAGCACGGTGTTGGTCAAAAGTTTTGACACATTGTCTCTTAGTTACTTAACAAAACTAAAAGTTGGTTACACCATAATAAGAACATGCCACACATTACACAAAGACAAATTTTTAAAAGCAGAACCATTACTTTTTTTCCTAAAGTTTTATCCCCATTTGACTTTTAAATACATCTAGGACAAGTTCGGATGTATTCTTTACTTCACGATTTGCCGGCCGCTTTTTCTGCCTGTTCGATGGCCGATTTGGCCTTCTCCATTACCAACATCACGTGGTCGCAGAATTCTCGCACGGCTCCTCGACCGCCTGGTTGTCTACAGACAAAGTTCGCGATGGTACGGATGTCATGGTGAGCATCCCCTGGGGCGCCCCCTATCCCTGCGAGCTTGATGCATCCCATATCGGGTAGGTCGTTTCCTGATATAGCAAAACAGTGAAAGTGAATCAGTCAAATGCATCCATATGAAACAGAACACAGATCTCTATTGTGGAAGTCAGACCAGGGAATAAAAAAAAAATTGAATCAAGCTGATGTGGTCCTTGGGGGTTGGCATGGCTACCAAAACTTTGGCAATTTTTGTCAAAAGCTTACAAAGATTTTTATGGGCAATGCAAATAACATCAGAGTGAACTGTTAGGTTTATGTTACATGACGTATTTTCATTAAATAGATATTCATGAGAAAATAATATTTTTGACTGATGAAGGAGAAACATGATCTAAAACCATCCTCGTGAAAATTTGCATCACTGCATTCTTGAGATACTGATAAATCCAAATTGTCAAAAGTGTTAACCATCCGTGAACTTGAAGCAAACAGTCTGTGATGTCATAGTTGAACACTGGTAGCAAAATGTATTGTTTTACGTTTAGTTTTCACATTATTGTTTTTAATCCCACGTTTACCTGATAAAGATGTGAAGTTGACGATATACGAATGACGGTGATGCATTCATACTGAGATCCATCCAAGTTTTAAAGTAGAAAATTGTAATTTAAATTTGAATAAAAATAAAAATTTGTCAGTGCAAATCTGTTGCTTCTGCTGCAAAACATATCAGCTTCAATTATTGTTATCTTGAAAATAGCACATAGTGGAATTGAATGCAAATTTCACCAGGTTGCTGAGCATATGTCCTTCTTTCATCTGTCCAAATGTAAATTTTTCCCCTGGACCATCCTTAAATAAGTAGCAGAATTTGTTTACGAGTCTTACTCTGAAGATGCACTTGCATAGATTACTTGAATCTTTGACATACCAATATAGGCCACTTGAGTCCATTCCAACTGTTTTTCTTTCCTCCAAGATTCCAGCTGTGAGACTTTGTCATTGCAGCCCATCACTATATCAGCACCAAGCCTTTTCGCAAGGCTATCTAGGATACTGCTCTGCCCGTCTGTAAAGAAAAACAGCCAAAAGTGAGGCGAAAAAATGGCTTCTTCATAAATATAACCTGACGATGGTTTCAACATTATACTCCTTCTACAGTTTGTCCAGGTTAAGAACTCTCACAAATTAATGGTATCTCACAAAAACTTCTGGAATTCACCATTTTTGTTTCTGTAACTCATTCTGCAGCATTTTAGGTGGGCTTCAAATAATCCTTTTCTTTTCCTTTCTTCCAAACTTGATTTTCGTTTTATCCAAAATTTTGACACGCTAGGAAATTTTTTAAAGATTCATTAAGAATCAAGGTACAGTCTACAGTAGTTGTCAGAAACATGCCATAGCTCTGAAAAATCTTGCAAATCAAATTGAACAGACACAAAAATATGATGGACTCACTCGATTGAAAATGAGGATGTTGAAATATGGTGAAAAGTGGAAATTTTTGAGTCTCTTGAAAGACCAAAAAACAAAATAAAGCTGAAAAATGTCAGCTCCTGTATATAATGGTGTGTGATGTTGCATAGCTGCCTCTCTCTCTCTCTCAGCAGCAATTGTTCTTGATGAACGATCTCATACAATGCGACTCATTTTAATGTAATCTCATGTGATTTAAAGGGACACTGCTTCCACGGTGTATTTTTATATATTTATTTTTTCCTTTTATAAATATTTCTTGTTAAAGGTGAAATTTTGATGATTTTAATTTTATCAAAGGCATAGACATAGTTTTTTGTTTTGTTTATGTGGTGCAGAGTACGTAAATCATACAAGCCTACACATGTCACACACAGCTGGTCCTACTTCCCTACTTACATCATACAAGCCTACACACACACAGCCCACAGAGTTGGTCCTACTTCACTACTTAAATCATACAAGCCTACACACACACAGCCCACACAGCTGGTCCTACTTCACTACTTACATCATACAAGCCTACACACACAGCCCACACAGCTGGTCCTACTTCACTACTTAAATCATACAAGCCTACACACACACAGCCCATTCTATCAGATTTAATTCAATTCACAAACAAGCAAGATCTCAATTAATTACTGCAGCAATATACAGAGCTTTCTATCAAGATGCACAAACGGTATCCATATCTGTCTTAATCCTCTTCCCTATATTCAGAATATGTATTTGGTATGCACAGAAAGATGTGAATGCATTAACCATGCGAACGAACGTGACAAAGAGACGAGGCAACAAAGATGAGACATGACTATTGACCAGAAGGATCAACGTGAAAGAGGGCAGTGTGTTTCTTTTACAAGAAATTTCTTTACTGTACAGTGATTCTCAAATGAACAATCCGGAGGCTTGCATTAATGTGATTTATATTTGCCAATTACTTATAATGTGTTAGCCTCGGAGAGAAATTAAGTGTTTCAATCTACAAATCAACATCAAAGTCTTTGGAATTTTATTTCTTTGTTTTGTCATTTCATTTTGTCTTTTTCTTTATTAAAATACTGAATAATGCATTTGAAATTTCTATGAACAAAAATACTCAGAACACTATTGAATTTCCATTACAAAAACTGCTAACATCCTAACTGATTTTGATCATGAGTTTTCCAATCGTTTTGTCATATGGTACTGTATACATTACTCCCTGATGCTCAATTACATATCCGAACTAAAATTTAAGAATCTTTTAAGAGATCAAATCTACACATTCCTGGTTCCTGGTTCACCATTTTCAATATAAGAAAAAGGTTACATTTCTTCATTTTTCTAGACAAATAGATCCTTTTTTCTTCTTTTTCTTTTTCTCATGCCATAGAATAAGTTGTAGTGGAATACACTCCTTTGACAAATATTTGAATGCAGATCTCATTTTGAGAATCACTGTTGATATAAAATAAAAAATATTGATGGAAAGAAAGGGCTTTTAGTTTTTAGGTCTAGAATATTTTATGGATATGGATAGCAAGAAAAGATTGTTATTCAAGCGCATGGACTCTCCTTTGGTACTACCTTTTCTACTCTCAGCCCCATCGTCACCTGGTAACAAAATGTTAGATCGAAATAGTATTGTCTCTTTGTGGTGACATGTTTCTCAGTCATGTCTTCATGTGGGAGAGAAATGACGCATTGCAGGTACATGTGTTATAAGAGTATAAACAACTGGTTGAGTGACACTGAGAATAATATCTCATGGCTCATATATATACTAAACATCTGTGGCTATAAAATTATATTATAAGGAGGATGTAAGAAAACAAATACATTGGCCCACTTTTTCTTAACATCAAAGGAGTTCTGCATGGTACCCACCCCCACACCCCCCATCCCACAGCAAGACACTGTTTTATAGGGATCAGATATAGTTTTAGGCCAGGTAGCAGCATTCACTAGTTCAAATCTTATCTGCACCTTACTGCAAAAAAAAATGAAAGTGCTTAAAACATTGTATCTAATTGATAAAATCAAGTTCTCCCATATATCATTTACTGTATTGACTTTCATGTTCAATGTCTAATGGCAGAAAACTACAAGTGTTTGTTTTTTCTTCTGGAGAATGACAAAATCCGCTTTACGCTAGCCGTTAAATAGCCTGATTTTCTTGGCATTTGGCCATCATGAAATACCAACCCTATCAAGTATTACTCAAAACTAATATGTAATCAAAGTCGCACAACCTCGTAAGTCTCCTTCAACGGTGAAAGTTAATCAGTGAGTAATTATTGAGTTCGTTCAGTTCTGACCTGTTTCATTGACCTGACACATATTCATACTGAATATTTATTTGTAAATCACAAAGTGGAAACTTAAAATATTGGGTTTTTGTAATTCATTCATTTATTTATTTATTTGAAACTTAACTTTTCATATGCATTGTCTTCAAAAGATCAGTGCCTCATTAAAAGATTTATAGCTTTACAGACCTCCTTTTACCCAAAGTTTAAAACACATCAGCTCTACCAAAGTCTACAACATTTGAAAGGAAAATCTTTAGAGACTTACCAGCAACAACTTTGACTTCTACTCCTTTTGCTTGCAGCTGCTTTATCCCTATTGTATCACTGTAGTTAAATGATCTAAACTCCTCACCTGCAAACAATAAAGTGATGGATGCATTGTTATTTAAAGGAATTGTCTGGTGGAAGATTTTGATACATTGTCCTTGTAGTTATTATTTTTCTCATTCCAACCATTTAAAAACTGTCCCCATTTGACGTTTTGTTCTTGTAGAAATTTGGTTTTCAAATTCACCAGTTTCTCACCAAAAGTACCATTTGTTCGAACGCATCAAATATGGTGATTGACGTAGTGCAGGCAAATAGGCAAAACAGGCGACTTGAAGTTAGCACTCCTATTTCCGCAGCAAATGCACTCTCACGTGTACATGCACAGGTGATTGCCTATTACATATTGTACGGAGTGTGGGTTATGTCGCAATCTGCAATAGCGTAGATGACGTCACGTTCTGTACTGTTCAAATAATATTGGAAATGTCCATCGTTTCTCTGTCAAATCTTTTCTCTGTCAAACGCAAGATTAGGGTTCTCATACTTTGACAACATGTTTGGAAAATTATTTATCATTTTTTAAGGTAACTTCTTTGGGCCACCATCAATCCTTTTAAGACCTAAAAGACATTTAGACTGCCCTTTAACAACCATTTTCTAGACATCAAGTGGAATGAATGGAATGATTTGTGGCATATTCTGCAAAACCTCCTGGGAAGTCAGGATTTTAGAAAAACGTTGGAATACCTTTTCATTATTTTGAAAAGTCATTCTTTGAAAGTTCATCAAAAAGAAAAAGTTGTGGAGTAAACAACATAAGTACATAACCTAAAAGTTCTATTTAACTAATAATATTACCTTTTGATGTTAAATGGACCTGGTTATCGGTGAGAACTCCATCGGCTCCGAGAACGACCAGACATATACCTTGGGGTCTAGTTTTCCCAAAATAACCGAATTTCAGAACACGCTGTTCTGCTATTGGCCAGTCGATATCGGTGTCTATGTCTACGCTGTATTCTGCCTGCATTTCAAAGTAGCCTATCCTGCAAATATAAGCACAAAAATGGGATTTTTTTTTTTTTTTTTTTTTTTTTTTTAATTTTTTAAAGTTTATTATTATGTTTTGAAAAAAATAGTTCAATAAAATGTTTTTTAAGGATTGAAGATGGATAATTTTTTAATAAATGAGGATGACTTTTCACAGCATTTTTTTCCATCTAGGTATTTAATCTACCATACGAACGCATAGAAAAATATGAACACCTCTCAATGTGTAGTTTCCTTACACTAATATACGGACTTTTTTGTTTTGTAACTGATATCAAATGTAAAGTAAGAGGCAAGTGTGGTCCAGGCATTTAATAAAACTAATAACTACTACTACTACATATAAACTCAAGACCTATATAGGAAAGAACTCTTTTAACATAATAACTCTCTGCTTTTATACTTAAGCAAAAGAGAATGTCTAGCATAACAAACAAACACATGACTGCTTAATCATATTGACCAGCTATGCATGCCATTGAACACCTTACTTGCATTTCATTTGCATAATAAAAGAAAAAAATCTTTTACACTTCTACGGTTAGTCTTCAGTTTCCAGCAGCCTCAGAATGTAGTCATGTGTGTGTACATTTCAAAACCTTACTTAACATATGATCGCACAAATGCTAAATTTTGACCTGCACATATTTATACTGCAAACAGATGTGAAGGCAATAAATCAAACATGGAAGTAAATTTGTTAAACAACTGTTGGCATTCTTTCAGGTTTTGCCGCAGACTTCATCTGTGGATAATTGGTGATGTAACCAACATAACTGTAACAAAACTCTTAGAACTGTCCATCAATTCAAACACAATGTGCTAGTGTACAGAATTAAACACATTGTTAGGAAAAGATTAAAAATCATATCAACAAATTCTTACTTTCCACCTTGAAACAGGCCATCAAGGATAAGTTGCCTAGTAGCAAAGTAAAAAGAGCCATTCTCGATAAGCTCACCATCCCAGTCCTGCCTTCTGGGTCTATTTTTGGGGTCCAAATTAAGAGGTGCCGTCTTTTCGCCTAGTAGAATGAACAAAAAATATCTTTAAAGTAAACATATGGATTTATTAACAGAGAGAGAGTAGGATCAGCATTTATCATGGTATGAGAAGAAACCACTAGATAGTGATAGTTCTGATGGTTGAGCATAGTTTGCCATTGTACTTTATCTGTACAAACAAGGGCATCCTTTGCTTAAAACACATGTGCTCATCACAAAGGGGCTTTGTAATTGAGATAACGAACACACGCTGTAGTGTACAGTACTTGTTACCGTAATCTGAAGAGATGGCCAAGAAAACTGAAGTAGATGCAGAGAAATGTTGGATTTCTTTTTATCTGGACTGCCCAGATCCAGATAATCAACTTATCTGATGAGTATGAAAACATTGACCACACATCATCTTTTATGTAATTTGAGCTACAGCACTACACATACTGTACCTCAACTTTACAAGGGAGCTTCTTTGTCCTTTGATTCTATATAGTTTGGAACATCTTGTGTGACAACATTGAGCTACAACCATGCAGAATATGTTAATGTGCATTGCTCTGTGCATTGATACAAGTATGTCTATGATAAGCTACAACCATACAGAATATGTTAATGCATTGCTCTGTGCATTGATATAAGTATGTCTATGATGAGCTACTGTACAACCATACAGAATATGTTAATGCATTGCTCTGTGCATTGATACAAGTACGTCTATGATGAGCTATAACCATACAGAATATGTTAATGCAATGCTCTGTGCATTGATACAAGTACTGTATGTCTATGATGAGCTACAACCATACAGAATATGTTAATGCATTGCTCTGTGCATTGATACAAGCATGTCTATGATAAGCTACAACCATACAGAATATGTTAATGTGCATTGCTCTGTGCATTGATACAAGTATGTCTATGATAAGCTACAACCATACAGAATATGT